>CM045733.1:67127500-67137500 GCA_024760905.1 Plotosus lineatus | reverse complement strand
ACTGCATAACAGGACAAGTGAGGATGATACTAGTAACCTGAACTAAGGTGGAGAGTGCCCTCCGAGAGCTGGATAAGAAAACCAAAGAAATAGTAGAAGACATGAGGGGCGGCCTCATGGCGGTAACAGAGCACCCGAGTAAAATAACTCAAGATACGAACAGGCAACTGATGCAGGTGCAAAGACAAATGGCTGAGCTGGAACTCTGAATGAGTTGTGAGGAAAGCTGACGGAGAATGCTAGTTGATGTCATGATAGATCAAAACCAATCACAAGCAAACATGGTGACGCGGACCACTAAGATGCGACGTATGAATGAGAAAGATATCCGAATGCTCCACGATAAGCTCAGACGGACACGGGAAGAAATGCAATGGAAGATAGACCTGGTCAACCAGACAATAAAAGAATTGCAAACGACGGGCCTGGAAGACGACCCTCCAGCCCTGCGGATAAAAGATCCACCACCAAGAACCTATGTGCTGTGGGCAGATAAAAAACAGGGACAGACCACAAATGTAGGCACGGATGAGGAAGACAGTGGTGGTGAACAAGAGGAAGAGCTTTCCAGTACCCCGTAATAGTGAACGGTAATGCAGCAACCTATGTTCCCTGGTCGTTTATGGAGTTGGCTGGACTCATTGTCAGATTGCCCAATGTTTGTGAGGGAACAAACAAATGGATCTTCCAGTTTGAAGAAAAAAAACAATGGGACAGGTCCAGGCGATAGGAGACATTAAGGCCATATGGGTCCAGACAATGTAAAAGGCAAAAATGATCGAGGTGTTTGAAGGGGCTGGCCACAAGTTGCTCTCCACAGATGCTCGGAATGATGCCGCTCCATTTGGACAGTACTGCAACAAACTCTGGGAAGCTCTGAGAAGGACCTATGAAACCCAGGTAGATCCCAGCAGACTGGAGAGGATAACCATGGCAGAGAATGAAAGCGTATCTGAGTTTGTGTTGAGACTGCAAAAAGCATGGTATGAGGAGAAGGTAGGTAAAGTCTGTTGGGTTTTTACACCTGAGCCTCGTGGCTCATCAGGCCAGTGCTTATCCCTGGTTTCTATAGCATGAAGCAACCAGGAGTTCAACTCCCCCTGGATGGGACACTAGTCCATTGCAGGTTAGCTTCCCAGTATATTTTTACTGGTACCCATTTATACTGCTGGGTGAACAGAGGCACACTTGTGGTTGAGACCTTGCCCAGGGGTCTTAGCACAGTGAGGGTCTCAGTGGGATTCGAACTCACAACCTCCCGATCATGAGCGCAGCACCCTAACCACTATGCCACCGGCCCCACAGATGGGAGAAGCCTAGAACAAGAACCCCGCCGGCCAGACCATGTTCCGGATGGCCATGAAGTGAGCCCTCCCAACCGAAGTGTAGGAACAAATGCGGACAGTAGTAAGCCTGGACACGATGCCCGAAGCACTTTTGAGGCACATGTAGAGCATTATGTGGGTCTACAGAGACAATGAGAAAAAGACATGAAGAAAGCAGCTGAGAACCCACTGGCTCAACTCCAGAAGGCACAACGGGGAGAACTGACAAGGAACAAACAGGAGAACATGGAAAGAAAGAAGGAAGAGAAATCAGCAAAGCAGGCAGCAGTTCTGGTGGCCTCTCCAATGACAGCAGCTCCAGCACCACAACCAGCACCAGCACCTCTAGTGCCACAACCAGCGACTATGCCAACAGATGCAACCCTTGTGTTATGCACCTCCCACAGGATATCCTCCATATCAGCAGTACCCAACTCAGAACAGGGGATGCAGCCAAGGCAGTGGACGAGGCAGAGGAGGATGGCAACAGTCAGAGAGAGGAAGAGCCCCAATGAATCAAGGCCAAAGGGGAGGAGGATACTGGATATGCCAGGACACAAACCATTTTAAGTGGGATTGTCCATATTCTTGTCAACAGGGAGGTCCGGTGGCGCCTCTACAAGGTAACCCCCAACAGAACCAAGCATGGCAAGGCCAAGAGAATTGGACAGGACCCTGGATGGGGCCTAATCAAATGCCCCAGGGTCCACCAGGCCCAGCAGTAGGCCCCATGGGGCCTGCCCCGAGCAGTATGTGAATGTGCAAGGAGAAGCCAGAGGGGGAGCTGGTGCAGTACATCACCTCACTGCACCTGGCACAAGAACCCACCATTACGGTTGTGGTGGGAGGACAAATTAGCACATCATTCTTGATCGATACTGGTGCAACGCAGTCAAGTAGAGTATAGGAAAAGAAGGCTCAAAGCTCCCCCTTGCAAGTAAACAGTAAAAACAGTAGGCTTCTCAGGGGAAACACAGACTTTACAATTTACAGAGCCTCAAGAATTAATCATACAAGGAATCACCATACAAGCACCATTATTACTATGCCCAAAAACACTAGCAAACCAACTGGGAAGAGATGTATTCTGCAAGATGTGAGCAAAAATTCACTGTGGAGAAAGAGGAGTATGGGTGGAACTCCCAGAACATCTAATTCAACAATGTATTATGATGGAAATTAATTGGTAGTAGGATGCTGAGGCTGGAACTACCAGGCAGAAGGCTTAGAGGAAGACGAAAGAGAAGATTTATGAATGTGGTGAAGGAGGACATGAAGGTAGTTGGTGTAAGAGAAGAAGACGCAGAGGATAGGGTGCGATGGAGGCAGATGATTCGCTGTGACGACCCCTGGAGGGAACAGCCGAAAGGAAAAGAAGAAGACTATGATGAAAATGAAGATGGAGAAGTGCACCTTGGACTAGGTATTCTGGCTGGAACTGAATGACACACAAAATGGAATATGAGACCCCTATGAACAATGGAAGCCCTGGCTGATGAAAATGCAACCTGACTGTCAACCTAGCAGGGAACCACGGCACTGTACGATGATGTATGACAAAGGAGAAGAGGACGAAGAGTACGAAGCCTTGTGGGATGAACAAGTGGCCAAGACATGGTACACAGTCACAACCTCATGCCTTATCATCGGACACCAAGGAGTAGCAGCGATAGTGCAACTACCCCCGCAGCTGAACCAATGGTACCAGATCCCAGATGCTGCTCTCCACGTCTCCCTGCTGGTTGGACAGAAATTTAAATGAAAAGATCTAGGGCCAATGGTAAGGGAAGCAAGTCAGGTAACACAATGGACAGGACGCAAGCATATCACCAGACAGAAGGTTTCTTAGGATAGAGAGGAATTCAGTCAATGAAGTGAGAGAACAGACAGTTTTGATAAGTAGGGCAGAAAAGTGGAGAGTAGGGAAAGACACAATGAAACAACTAACCCAAACCACTGATGAGCCAGAGGTCACAGAGAAAGAAAGGGAAGAAGCACTAGCGCAGGTACCAGAGCCGCTCTGGACCAAACCTCCAACAGATGTAGGACTAGTTAAGTCAGCAGGATTACTTAAAATTCAGCTCAAACCTAGAGTACAATTGCTGTCACAAAGACAGTACCCCTATCAAAAGATACAGTACTAGGGATAAAACCAACTATTGAGGGACTAGTAGAGGCAGGAGTACTGATCCCAACAAAAATCCAGTGCAACACTGCTATCTTCCCTGTCAAAAATCCAGATTCTGATAAATGGAGACTGGTCCAAGACTTGAGGCCAGTAAACTGAGTGATGAGAACAGAAAACCCAGTGGTCCCTGACCCACACTCCCTGTTGTCTAACATCCTGGAAGGGACAAAGTGGTATACAATAATTGACCTGAGTTTGACGTTCTTTAGAGATGATCAATCTTTAATCAAGTACTGGTGCGAGACCTGACTGGTCTGAACGTATCTAGTACCTTTCTTTGGCATGTCGATCCTTTGATTTGTAGCCAAACAAAGGAGCAGTGTGTGCAAGACTCAGTACTATACAGGTTTTGAAAGCTTTGACGAACAATGGGCACAAGGTGTCAAAGGCGAAATTGCAATTCTGCCAGTGAAAGGTGGAGTATTTAGGTTGAGTGCTCGAAGGCACTACATGAAAAATCTCACCAGAACATGTGGAATCCATACGGAAGGCCCCACAGCCTCAAACAGTCCAACAAATGCTGTCCTTGGCTGGGGTTGGCTGGATTTAGTCGACCGTGGATTTGTGGATTTGCAATGAAAACACAGCACCTTGGAGACATGATAAAAGTAGTGGATCAAAGTCTAGTGCTGTATTCATCTCAACAGAGGATGTCAAGGCAGCCTTCGAGATGATAAAGATTGCCCTGTTATCTGCTCCGGCACGAGCATGTCCAGATTATGGCAAGCCATTTCACTTGTATGTGTCCATACGAAGACGGTTCTCGTCAGCAGTACTAGCCCAGGAACAAGAAGGCATGGGTAAAAGGCCAGTAGCGTACTTCAGCACGTTGCTCAATACCGTGGAGAAGGGAATGCCACCATGCTATCGAGGATTGGCAGCAGTGGCATTTGAGTACCAAAAGGCCTCATCAATTACCATGGGTCATCCAGTGACCTTATTTATACACTTCACATGCCTTGCATGCCCTGTTGACCAGCCAGAAATTTGTGATAACGAATGCCCGGAGAACGGGCTATGATGTTATTTTAGCAGCTTCAGAATTGACGACTGAGAAATGCCTCATGATAAACCCCGCAGACAGATTGACCCTCGCAGAGGAGGGGACACTGCATGAGTGCATTTCAGATACAGAGAACTACCTAAAAGCCAGAGCAGATCTTGAGGCAGAACTGTTGCAAAACTCACAGTGTGTTTTCCTTGTGAATGGATCATGTTTTCGCAGTGGCAACGGCAACAAGACCAGGTATACGAGGCAGACAAGTTCAACGTTATGATGGTAGTGGCAGTCCCACAGCCATGCTGAGCCCAATTGGCAGAAATAAAGGCACTTACTGCAGCATTGAAAATGAGAGCCGGAAAGACATGGACAGTATGTATACACTGATTCAGCCTACGCATATGGGGTGTGTCATGTTTTTGGACCAATTTGGGCACAAAGAGGATTCCAGAGAGCAGACGGGACTAACAATGTACAAACCGGATTCCAAAAAAGTTGGGACACTCTACAAATTGGGAATAAAAACTGAATGCAATGATGTGGAAGTGCCAAATTTCAATATTGTATTCCGTATAGAACATAGATGACAGGTCAAAAATTTAAACTGAGAAAATGTTTCATTGTAAGTTAAAAAGATGTTGATTTTAAATTTCATGGTGTCAAAGGAAAGATTGTTTGCAGCAATGGATTAGGAGATTGGATCTGACCAGTTGTGAGATTTGTAAGACTAAATACATTAAGAAGAGCCATGCGAAGCACCTGCACCTGTGGGAATGGCCCTGACCATTGACGACCTCTTGCGGAGGTGGGACTGATGGCACTGGGAATAGTGGGCCAAATAGTGGTCGTGAGAAGTCCATGTCCCCTCGTGGTGGTCACCGTGAAAAGGTGTATGACAGACAACCCAAAGGGAGCACCCCTGTTCTTCCAGATGTGTTTGACAACCCTGGGAGTAATGGGAGTGCTGGGAATCATGTATGTGCAGTATAAGCTCTGTATGCAAGGCATCAGAACGCTTAGGGTGTACGACAGGGTGATTCACGGTTGCCAAGTGATGTAGACGAGGAGCAGCTCAACTAGTCCACTATTCCCGTATGTGTGAGCATACACACACACTAGTGTAAAATTTTTGTTAAAATTTTATTTTTTGTATTTTCATTCCTGCATATTATATTTACAAATAGACTTTATTCTACCATAATTGTAAATGGAACAGCTCTCAGTGTTGCCTAGTATCCCAATGTGAGTATTGTTTACAACCGAAGAAACAATAAAATGGTAGTATAACCAGCCCTGTTGGTTTCAGTTCTACACAGGCCTATGGTTGATTTGTGCAGGCTACTGACAATTATCTTTTAACTTCAGATAATACAATAGGGGTGAATAACAGCTGATCATAAAAGTTAAGCATCGAATTAAGATGTCAAGCTGCAGCACAAGCACAATGTGACTCTTACATTATTATTTTCATCACAAACTGTATACTTTCATGAAGTATAGAAATAATTAGATCTTTTTGTATTAGTACATTTGGGTTAAGCTACATTCTGACAAAGTTTATGCCTTAAATAAGCTTGGTGCTTTCTTGCAATTGTGAATGCGTGGCGACCAAAAGGCTATAAGAGGAGCAGAGGGTGGACTGAAGCCAACTCCTCCCTGCTCTGGGTGCCTCCCCTCCACTCATCCCTCCTTCTTCCCTCCTTCCTAGTGAAGATCTTTGCCATACCCTGTTCTCGGCCATTCTCCACAGCCCGAAGTTAGGAACACACTGCAAAGACACACACAGAGAGAAGAAAAAAAAAGTCATTAAGGCTGAGAGAAGGTTGTTAAGACACAACATCAGACGGTTGGAACAGCAAACTTTTGGGGCTGTGGCAGAAAGGCATGCATGCAGGAGGAGGATGCTCATGCCAAGGTGTTAAACCATTTTGGAAGCAGTGAATTGCTCCCAGGTAGGAAAACCCCTCTTCATATTTCTAATGTCTGCTAAAGTTTTAACTGGTTTCCAAGTTGAACTCATGTAGTTTTTTTATGGTGTTGATTTTCAGTTTGGGAAAATGTCACACTGTAAACATTGTGCTGTGAATAGATCTGAGAGCATGCAAACCTTCAGAAGGTACAGCTGGGAACACGAGGAACATTGGGTGGGTGTGTGTTGGCACAGTTGACGTGCCTGTTGCGCATTTCCCTCTCAAGAACTTTGAGACTATAAAGATTAACTTTCGTTTGGAACTATCACAATAAATAGTGCTATGATTGTGTTCCAAAGCACAGGGAAGATGAGGAAATGCTTAAACATGCTCTGTATTGTCAGGGAAATTTTTTTCTTTTTTGCATGCTATGCAAACACTCTCCACACCCATGTAGTCGGGGGGGGGGAAAAAAAAATCCTCCCCAGCACTCCTGTTCAGCGTGGAGCTGCAACGTGGATGAAGTTGGTGTTTCTCTGCGCACGCACGTCAGTGGAACCGAAAAAGTTTAAGAACTTTTTGCGATATTTCTGATTTCGTTGATAAAAACTTTTTTTTTTAATTATTCATTTATTTATTCTTCCACATGCTCGTGTAATGTAGGCATCGGTAAATGTAGTCCTTTGTTTATTTTTGCCACTGCACTTTTATTATATATATTATTTATTTTATATATATATAATCTACAGCTCACTGGCTTTAAAAGTGTGGAGATTTGTTTTGTGTTGTTTTTTCCTAGAAAACATGTCTTGGTCATGGCATGGTACACTTGGAGGTTCTATTAAACCAAATATAATATGTGAAGTTTATATAATAGTCCAAAAATGTGAGCTTTTGCAACTCCTCTCCATTTTATGCCCTAGTTCTTCATGCCTGAAGATTGAAGCCAGGGTGTGGGGAGAGGAGGGTGATGGAGGAGGGAGGGAGAGGAGGGTGATGGAATGTAGTGGTTTGGAAAGACTTACTAATTGAAACCAGGTCTGAAGCACATAGTGAAAAGCATAGCTTGTTGAAAGAAACAAAAATTATTATTTCTCCCTCCACTCCATTCTTCTTACATTACTTGAGACATATTTTAGGTAGTTTGGGCTAAAAGGCAAATGTTTAGGTAAAAAAAAAAATGTTAGTAAGCATAAGCAAGACAATCAAAACTGGCAAAAGTGTATCTCTCGCCACCCTTGGAAGGGAAAAGTTGTCATTTAATCCGAGAATAAAGAATAATATTTGAAAGTAAAACTTTGAATTAGCTGAGGAACTGTATGTTTCGATCCCATCCCCCTTCACAGCCACACCCTTCTTGTTCTGTCTTGTAGTCGAGGCTATCTCTGCGATGCCTACTGACCTGTGAAGTCTGTGCAATAGAAATAAAATGCAATTAAAAGGTGATTTTACAGAAGTAAGTGATGGGTAAGTGAGGTTTTATGCTATTTAGAGATCTGTCAAAAAAAATTGACAGCGGGTCTTGATCTTAATTATTAGATTGTTTATTGCTTATCTGAAGAGATTGTATCATCACAGAATGGAAAGAGTTTGGCCTTGTCTATGCTTCCTTTGTCATTTCCTTACAGGCTTCTAAAGGGTTTGTCATCTTCACCATTTGGAGGATTGTAGATAAGGAACAACCCTTTTCAACTGATTGGTTGTGTTATTGTTTACCAGTTTTTAAGGATCTAAGGTGTCCCATGAAGTTGAGAGCATTAAGATATGCAGTACTTTCAATGCCTCCAAGCTTTTGAGATTTCGGTCATTGTTGCACTATTTCAGTGTTTCAACTTGTCCAAACTATGTCATTGAGAAATACTGATTCTGAACGTCAGGGTCAGCTACACAAGAGGAAGCCATACCAACATCTCGGTGACTCAGAATCACACAGCTTTCCATGTGGCCCAAATCTGTGGCTAGAATTAGTCTGGTACGCGTATGATGGAATATAATATTTTCGGATCAGTTTTTATTGTAGCATGGTGTGTTTGTGTGTCTCAAAATGTTTTGGGAAGCAGAATTAGAAACCAATACATGGCTAACTTTAATTGTGATACCTGTAGTCTAAAAAAGATAATCATTTGTAAATACAGTATTGTATAGTACGTCAGGTAAGGTAAAGTCTGTTGGGTTTTTACACCCGAGCCTCGTGGCTCATCAGGCCGGTGCTTATCCCCGGTT
The DNA here is from genome assembly GCA_024760905.1 of Plotosus lineatus. NCBI lineage: Eukaryota > Metazoa > Chordata > Actinopteri > Siluriformes > Plotosidae > Plotosus > Plotosus lineatus. The sequence continues at coordinate 67,128,854 of CM045733.1, read as the reverse complement.
TCCATAGCTTGAAGCGACCAAAAGTTTAACTCCCAATGGATGGGACGCTAGTCCATCGCAGGTTACCTTCCCAGTATATTTTTACTGGTACCCATTTATACTGCTGAGTGAACAGAGGCACACTTGTGGTTGAGACCTTGCCCAGGGGTCTTAGCACAGTGAGGGTCTCAGTGGGATTCGAACTCACAACCTCCCGATCATGAGCGCAGCACCCTAACCACGATGACACCGGTCCCACCATTGTATAGTACATGTATAAAAAATTTGAGAACATTTAAAGTGATGTATTTATGGAATATATTTACACATTGTTCAATTCAATCCTTTTCTTTCCTTGTTCCAGTTTTGCCTTTCCAATCTCCAAAACTCAAGGATGAAAACCCCCCACTATATAAGCTTATACATGTGTTGCATTTAGGTGTTAGTTGTTGAGGGGTGTGGTCATGAGCATGAGCATGAGTATAAAATTCTGGGTGTGATCTGGATAAGAATAAGCATAAAAAAAAAAAAAAAAAAAGGATTAGAATAGCATTTAGACCTTCCTGGTGAGGCAACATATGAATTTATTAAATGATCCACATTAGCTCTCTTTCAACTTGCATCATCATGTCTGGCTAATTTATTTCAAGAAGTGTTGCGACAAGATAACACTCTGTAATGTGTTCAAGATCTATATTCCAGTGGCAGCATGTTCGACACCTGTTCCTTGCCCTCCCTAAATGCCCCTATATAATACATCCTTGAGTATTGCAGTACAATAATCAGTGTGTGAAGTAGTGAACACAGTTTATCATCAGAAGTCAGAAGACATGTTTTGCAAGTCAAACTGTTTGAATTGGGTTCCTTAAGTTACTCCATTCTGAAAGTATTTCTTGGAGATAAATGACAGGGAGTCTATTGTTTCTTCTAGATTTCTAAACATTCCATTCACAAAGCCTCAGGTATGTACAGAATTATGCGGCATTTAATAGCATGGTGGGTAACACCGGGCATGATCAAACAAGTATGCCTCTGCAGTTTTTTCCCCCCCAAGTGCACTTGAACAAAATTATACTAAAATATCTTGCACAACAGTTGTGTGTATCTGTTTATATTAGGAGTGTGTGAGAGAAGTTATATAATAAGCAAACACAGCAACCTTGTTGAATGCTGCACCCCTTTTTAAAATTATATTAAATATATTTTTTTATATAGCATTTTTTTTAGTTATTGTTTGACAGTACCTAACATTCAAGTAGTGTGGCCTCTCCGATTCTCATGTCCAGTCTCTCTAAATGTCCTTGTTTCCCCAAATGCACTGTATATGACAAACTATAAAGTAACATTTTACTGAGATAAAGTGTCTTCTGAACTA
>CM045733.1:67110000-67122500 GCA_024760905.1 Plotosus lineatus | reverse complement strand
TGTGTTGGCCCTGTCATGGTCTGGTGAGTTCTTCAGGGTGTACCCTGCCTTCACTCATTGTCAGCTGAGAGTGGCACCAGCTTTCCTGCCAAACTAGTCGGATTAAATGGTTCAGCCCTCAGTGAGTAATGATAACATTGCTGGCTAAGGTGGCTATTAAAAACTAAAACTGATGCATGGTGCCTAGTTTTCTTCATTAACTCTGATACTGGTTGAAACTTTTATTCTTGGTACCTTGCAGCACATATACAGTACAATCTAATTAGCTCCCCCAGTGTGGAGAAGTGGTACTACATTTGGGTTCTCTGTCTAAGATTATCAACCTGGAATGGAAAATTAGTCATTTGAAAATTGTCAGTTGTCATCATTATTTAGGTAGTTTCCAAAAGTTGTATATTCCTTTGATCACATGGATTTGCAGTTTTTGTGCAGGAACGCTGATATATTTCACTTGTGTACCCATACCTGATCACTTTGATTGTTAATGGATTGATATTGTATTGATTCATATCCTTTTGTTCTCTCTGTATTTCATGCCGTGCCTATGGAGTATGAGGGGATTATCTTTGATAGTTTGCTTTAGGGAAAAGAAGAAATAACTTTATAGCTGAATTCATTGCTTTTTTTTTGTGTGTAAAAATAAATTGCAAATTCGTAGTAAGTCAGATGAATTATTTTGTAAGTGGGATATTCGAGAAAACGCTGAGTATGGTCTTACTTGGTGGGAAAAGGAACGAGGGTAAAATGGCTGCTGCTCCCTGTACAACCTACTGCAGCGTAAATAAATTATTGTTCGTAAATGAGTAGCTAAATATGGGCTATACTGTACTGCTAAAGTGAGGAAAAAGTGATTATAATGCAGAATAAAATGTAGAGGTGTAGAAAGTAATGAGAGGAAGATATCCAGTGTTTGAGGAAAGGACAGTTGAAGTTTCACTTGAGTTGTCCGTTTCAGAAACTATTGATCGCTTTTGGGTCAGTTTCTAGCCTGCAACCTGTTTTTTTTTGGTTTCAGTAGCGTAAACATCAACAGGTATGGAATCAACTGCAAAAAACCAAATTAAATAAATAAAAATATAAGATTAAATCTCCAGTAACTTTGAGTTTAATCATTCCGGTATGGAGTTTGCTACTCTCAAGAGATAACACAAAGCCACGTTTAGTCATAATTGATTAACATTAACATGGGTCCAGCCATATTTTTGGGAGAGATCGTGATAACCATATGGAAATTGTTCCGTTTCCGTTCCGATTCTCAGTGGTTGGGAGGTGGTTGGGAGGTGCGCTGGTGCATTACAGTATGTTTAACCCACAGCTCTGGATTTGAAACCCACTTCGCTTATTTTAACTATCTTTAATAATTCATAAATCTGGTTTGTATAAATTGTTTTTCAGGAATCAGTGCACATAAATTACAACCAGACATCTTGAGTGGTGCATCAACAAGGGGCCCGACTTTTAACCGAGAGATCGCGAGTTTCAATCCGTATCAATACCACAGCAGTCCGTAGATGCACATCCTTGGAAGCTGATTGGCTGAGCTCTCATGGAAGGGGAGGGACGGCATACGCTCACTCCCCTATCACTCACGGCGATTGCTAGCCAATCATGGGCGTATGACGGTGAGGATAGCGCTTTCGGGCTGCCCCCAAATACGTATAGAACCGCAGTTTGAAAAGAGGCAGGTAGCTAGCATTGCATGTCACGGAGAGGGTGTATGCATGTTTTTACCCTTCCCTGGTGGTTGTGTGATGGGGGAAGGCAATACCTGATGGGTGGGAATTGAATATGTCTAAATCTAATAAGTAAATAAATTGATTATAACCAGAACAGTGTGGGTTACAGTGTACAAATATGCATGTAGGTGTATTCATAGTCAAAAGGTCTTATGTAGCTAATAGCTGGATGGATGGTTGAGGAGGTGGTACTAATGAACAATGACATGTCTGTTCGAAGCTGGAATGGCAGGCCCACATATTTACTGTGCAATCCTACAGAATTACTCAATGCAGACTGAATGCCTAGTAATAAAAAATTTTAGTCTCTTTTTGTCTGAAAAGTTGTATGCTGACATTGTACTCATCGTCGTCTTTTCCTTTCGGCTTTTTCCCTATTTCAGGGGTCGCCACAGTGAATCATCTGATTCGCAAGTTTGATTTGGCATAGGTTTTTACGTCAGATGCCCTCGCTGACACAACCCTTTCGCGAGGGACAGAAACACGCTGACGGCTTTGAAGCTCCTCTTTTACGAAAGTCAGCAATGGTTCTTTTACATGAACCTCACACCATACACAGTGAGAGACATGGACGCCTTTTGATAACCCAGTTAGCTGCACTGGGGGCGACAGTGATAACCCTGTGGAGAGTGGGACTCGAACCCCCAACTTTAGGATTAGCGACCCAGCACATTTTAGCACCAGGCCACCTCATATGGAAAGAAAAAACAAACCCCAAGAGGTTGAAAAAACTTTAAAATGGATAACATTTTTTTTTTTTTTTTGTCCTCCAATTTTCATAAAATGTACAATGTCACTTGGAGCAGGTGACATCACACTTTATAATGGAAAAACTGTGTTTTTTGTGTACCATCTACCAAGACACATTTCCAAAGCACAGTTTCAGGGTAGTATTCACTAAACTTTGAAGTTTTCAGAGGCCATGCTGACACCACCAGTCACACAATGTATAGTTTGGCCTTAAGCACAAAGCTCTCATAGTTGAAGTAGCTCTGCACCTGCGACAGTCGTTATTAAGAAAGCATTTTTAAAAAGTTCTCTAAAAACAACTTCTGACTATTTTTACATTAAAATCCCAGTCTTTTCTCTTTCTGTTAAATGGATGTTTGACTTACTGCTTACTATTTTTGCATCCTGTAGAATGCTTTCCTCAGATTTTTATATTCCTTCCCATGACTACAAATTCTGCCGGTTATTGATTAGTGGATCTAAAAGGTTTTTCATGCATCAGACAGCAGAAATTATGACTCGGATGATTCTTGAGTTTCTGGGAGTACGTCACCGTTCCGCGTTTGAGGAAAAACTTGGTAGGGTGGAAAGATTGAAGTCAAAGTTAAAAATCTGCAGGTTGGGTCTTATCTGAAATGTCAAGACCTTGTTCAGATGTAGTGACTGTAGTGAAGTTTGTTTTCTGAATGTTTCCATCCAGTCGGGAGTCCCTATATACCAGGGGTCGGGAACCTGTGGCTTGCGAGCCAGATGTGGCGCTTTTAATGATTGTAACTGGCTCTCAGATGAATCAGGTGTCCTTTCTTAACAGAATAACGACCACATAATTTCACTGTCATTTAAATAAAAATACAAAAAAGCCATCAAATAAAACAAAAACAGATGAATAAATCTCGCGCATTTTAATCTTTACTTCTATTTTCAATGCCACGTCACTGTGGTGCGCAGCAGAGAGCCAATCCTTTCTGTATGCCAGTATGTGGGTGGGTCTGAAACCTTTAAACTCTAATTTTATTGCATTATAACAACAACCACAGACTGCGAATGTTGTTTTTGGGTAAAGAGGTAAATTTCCTCGTTTTTGATCAGCTCATTTCCACGAAGCCAAGCACAGCTGGCAAGCAAACACAAATGGACAGACATGGAAAAAAAAAAAAAAAAAAAAAAAAAATATATATATATATATACACACACACACAATATATATATATATATATATATATATACAATATATATATATATTGTATATATATTGTGTGTGTATATATAGTGTGTGTGTGTGTGTGTATATATATATATATATATATATATATATATATATATATATATATATATATATATATATATATACATACACATATACACACTAATATATATATATATATATATATATATATTAGTGTGTATATGTGTATATATGTGTGTATATATATATATATATATATATATATAATAAATAAAACCTCATATAGCTCTCACAGGATTAGATTTTTAAATGTCTTTTTTTTTTTTTTTTGGCTCTTTTAGTCAAAAAGGTTCCCAACCCCTGCTATATACAGTCGTGAACTTAGTTTTTTCATTTATTTTTTCTTTGCTGTATGAAGGTACTTGGCTTATGGTAAAATTCATAATTGAAATGGTAAAATTGTTGCTTAGATAGTAATGCATCTGCACATCATTATGCATAACTTTCCAGCTGGCAGGCCTGTCTGCTTACTCTGCTGCAGAGCTTGTCCACTCAATCCCACACTGCCAAGCTACTAGCCGGCTTATCTAATTTTCCCTGTGCATGCATTTATTTAGGCAAAACAGTAATTGTATTCTAAAACAAATTAAATTGTGTAATAATTTTGACATTAAAATATCACAAATGCACATTTTATATCGGTACATGTATTTTTTTTGAGCATTAGTTTTTTGGATTTACCCCCATTTTATGCTTAATTTAGCCCAGTTCCCACCCATCAGGTATTGCTTTCTTTATCACATGACCACCACTGGCCAGGCATATGCAATCCTGCCTGTTTTTGAACTTCGGTGCCATGTGTATTTGGGAGTTTTATAATACACTTGGAGGAAAAGCGCTTTCCGCCCCATTGTATGAATGAGCTCACAGATGCCCATATTTGGCTGTGAGTGACAGGGAAGTGGGCGAATTTCTTCCCTCCATCAGTGAGAGCCTGGTCAATTGGCTCCCATGGCCTCCCGGTCATGGACGGTTGTGTGCATTAACCTGGATTCGAACTTGCGATCTCCGATTTAGTAGTCATGCATTTGTCCATGCATCACTTGGGAGCCAGAAGCATTAGTTTTAACTGTGTTTCCTGTATTAGCTTCTCGAAAGTAGACATGCTCGGCATGATGATGGATTATTGCAGGGGTGCCCAGTCTTGTTCCTGAAGACTTTTGGCTCCAATCCTAATCATATACACACCTATTTGATAATTGCCTTAAGTCAGGGGTGTCCAAACTTTTTTCACTGAGGGCCACATACATAAAAATATAGGAGGGGCTGGGCCACTTCCTAGAAATTAAGTGTATAACATTAGTGTATTGAAGTTAGAAAAATCAATTAAAAGTGGTCAAATGTTATTTTGTTCAATATAATTAAATACAAAACTGCCTTCATCACAGCTTTCCATAAATGGATCTTTATTGATTTATTCATAAAGGCTTTGGTAGCTCATTCTCAGAACAGCAGTCTCCGATTTCTTCTTAGTTAGAAGACTCACAGTACAGAGCAAGAACAATAAAGGGAAAAATGGGACGGGTAAAGTTCAAGCTTGTTATTTAAGTTATTTGGCATTGTTAGAAACGATTATCAATATTAACAGAGTGAACTGGACAGCACTGCATATAATTTTAGTAAATTATTCTGGTGAGTATCAGCTGCGCTGGGTATGTAAGTCGGGCCATCCAGCTGCGGCACTGATCCAGAAATCCGTAAAAAAGTCACTTGTTCAAGGAGCAAATCTGCATCAGATGAGATCAGCTGACGTTTCGTGTGCACTCTGTGTTAACAAGAAAAACGCATATAAAGCGGTGCGCAAAAGCACGGTAGTGACAGGATTTATGCACATTATTGATATTTGTCACATGTGTACTCTTTCTTTTCTTTTTGGCTTTTTCCCGTTCTCGAGAGTTGCAACAGCGAATCATCAGATTCGGACATTTGATTTGGCGTGGGTTTTTACGTCGGATGCCCTTCCTGTCACAACCCTTTAGCAAGGGACATGCATGCTTATTAACACATGGGTAGTTGGGTACGATGGAACAAATTTTTACTCACCTACGGTGAAAACAACATTGCACTTAGTGGGAGCAAGAAATATTTACTCTCCCACCATGTCTGAAATTTTCTGAACTCACTTTCTACCTTTTTGCTTCTTTGGTTCTGCCATGTTTCGTAACTTGGGGTAAATTTCTTATGTGATTGTCCTTTTTGGTGGAGCAACTGCCTTGATCAACAGTAGCTCCCCCTGCTGTGAAAATTAAGAAGTGCAATACACTCAGGCAAAACTTGAAAGTGTGGGCCATAATGTATTCTGTTTAACAATTTATTGCGGACCAATTAAAAAGATGGACCGTGGGCTGCTTGCATAAGTCTTGGCACAAATATGGCGACTATGACTTTTTTACTTTGAGATTCCACTGTTTTTGTCCCGCTTTTCATCAATTTTTTCCCCATATTTTCTTCACACAGGGAAATGGGAATTTTTTTTTTAACTATTTTTGATTTAGCAATACCAAACTTGTTAGACATTGCACTGATGGTCAGTACTACAAAGCACTTCCTCTTAACTACTACCGTTATCACTCCTCCTTAGTGTTTCATCCTTCACTTTTCCTCATTTACTTCAGTTCACTTCTAAATGCCTAAGCACAGAGGGGGTCTCCAAATGCCAGCGTGGAAAGTTTAATTCCTCTACAGTGTGTCTCAGTGGTACTCCCACGGTGTTCGCTACATCGGGGGGGGCACACTATTTGAAAAGCATTGGCCTTGTGGGAGCTCACCACCTCTCCTTTACGTTCTGGCATTTGTAGCACAATTTTCCTTCTCCTCTTCTGTTACGCACCATATATATATATGTGTGTGTATATATATATATATGTGTGTATATATATATATATATGTGTGTGTGTATATATATATATGTGTGTGTATATATATGTATATGTATATATATGTGTATATGTATATATATATATATGTGTGTGTGTATATATGTATATGTATATATATGTGTATATGTATATATGTATATGTATATATATGTGTATATGTATATATATATATATATATATATATGTATATATGTATATATATATATATATATATATATATATATATATATATATGTGTATATGTATATATATATATATATATATATATATATATATATATATATATATATGTATATGTGTATATATGTATGTGTATATATATATATATATATATATATATATATATATATATATATATGTATGTATGTATGTGTATATATGTATATATAATGTGTATGTATGTGTATATGTACACTAGTCCTTCTCAAAAAATTAGCATACTGTGATAAAGTTCATTATTTTCTGTAATGTACTGATAAAAATTAAACTTTCATATATTTTAGATTCATTGCACACCAACTGAAATATTTCAGGTCTTTTATTGTTTTAATTCTGATGATTTTGGCATACAGCTCATGAAAACCCGAAATTCCGATCTCAAAAAATTAGCATATCATGTTCAGGTAGTCTAAACGAGCTATTAACCTAATCATCTGAATCAACCAATTAACTCTAAACACCTGCAAAAGGTTCCTGAGGCTTTTAAAAACTCCCAGCCTGGTTCATTACTCAAAACCGCAATCATGGGTAAGACTGCCGACCTGACTGCTGTCCAGAAGGCCATCATTGACACCCTCAAGCAAGAGGGTAAGACACAGAAAGAAATCTCTGAGCGAATAGGCTGTTCCCAGAGTGCTGTTTCAAGCCACCTCAGTGGGACGTCTGTGGGAAGGAAAAAGTGTGGCAGAAAACGCTGCACAACCAGAACAGGTGACCGGACCCTGAGGAAGATTGTGGAGAAGGGCCGATTCCAGACCTTGGGGGACCTGTGGAAGCAGTGGACTGGGCTCCAGGTGCCGCATTCCCCAGGTCAAGCCACTTTTGAACCAGAAACAGTGGCAGAAGCGCCTGACCTGGCTACAGAGAAGCAGCACTGGACTGTTGCTCAGTGGTCCAAAGTACTTTTTTCGGATGAAAGCAAATTTTGAATGTCATTCGGAAATCAAGGTGCCAGAGTCTGGAGGAAGACTGGGGACAAGGAAATGCCAAAATGCCTGAAGTCCAGTGTCAAGTAGCCACAGTCAGTGATGGTCTGGGGTGCCATGTTAGCTGCTGGTGTTGGTCCACTGTGTTTTATCAAGGGCAGGGTCAATGCAGCTCGCTATCAGGAAATTTTAGAGCACTTCATGCTTCCATCTGCTGAATAGCTTTATGGGGATGAAGATTTTCATTTTTCAGCACGACCTGGCACCTGCTCACAGTACCAAAACCACTGCTAAATGGTTTACTGACCATGGTATTACTGGGCTCAATTGGCCTGCCAACTCTCCCGACCTGAAGCCCATAGAGAATCTGTGGGATATTGTGAAGAGAAAGTTGAGAGACACCAGACCCAACACTGTGGATGAGCTTAAGGCCGCCATCGAAGCATCCTGGGCCATCCAGTGCCACAGGCTGATTGCCTCCATGCCACGCCGCATTGAAGCAGTCATTTCTGCAAAAGGATTCCCGACCAAGTATTGAGTGCATAACTGAACATAATTATTTGAAGGTTGACATTGTTTTGTATTAAAAACACTTTTTTTTTTATTGGTCGGATGAAATATGCTAATTTTCTTGATAGGAATTTTGGGTTTTCATGAGCTGTATGCCAAAATCATCAGTATTAAAACAATAAAAGACCTGAAATATCTCAGTTGGTGTGCAATGAATATAAAATATATATGGGGAGTGATGGTCTACTGGTAGGGCACAGGATCACTGATCGTAAGGTTGGGGGTTCGAGTCCCCACAAGGTTCTCACTGTCCACCCCCCAGTACAGCTAACTGGATTATTGAAGGCCGGCCATGTCTCTCACTGTCTATGGTGAGAGGTTCATGTAAAAGAACCATTGCTGACTTTCGTAAAGAGTAGCTGCAAAGCCGTCAGCGTGTTTGTGTCCCTTGCTAAAAGAGTTGTGACAGGAAGGGCATCCGACGTAAAAACCTATGCCAAATCAAATGTACAAATCGGATGATTCGCTGTGGAAAAAGGGAAAAAGCTGAAATAAAAGAATATATATATATGTGTGTGTGTGTGTGTGTGTGTGTGTGTGTGTGTGTGTGTATAGATGTTAATTTTGTTTGGAAGTGCTAGAATTTCTTTCCTGAAATGCAAACCTAGTGTCCTATATTTTAGCAATGGAAATACATTGTGTAATTTGAACAATTTCATTATTTGTTTTAAAATTCTGAGGTATGACTTAATAATTTTTTTCAATCCAGAGGTTGCCTGTTATGATTGCCCCATTCAGAAAAGTAGTGATTCTTTTTTTTTTTTTTTTTTTTTTTTTTTTTTTGCAATTTCAGGGAGAGATACTCGGGCTGACACGGCCCAGTCCAGCGGAGACCTCAAGGAGAACCAGTGGAGAAAATAAGGATTTAAGGTCAGTATGCTTATTGGAATACTGTTTTTATAATAATCTGTTTTCTGTACATTGGTCAGCTCATCATGTGGATATGTACTGAAAATGTGAACACTTTGATGCGAATTTTGTTCCAAAACATATCTTTAGCAAGGGGCAGTGGTGGTCCAGTGGTATAGGGCGCTGGATCGCTGATCCAAAGGTTGGAGGTTGAGTCCCACTCTTCACAGGGTTGTCACTGCCCCCAAGCCCCAGTGCAGCTAACTAGGTTATCAAAGGCCGGCCATGTCTCTCACTGTCTATGGTGTGAGGCATGTAAAAGAACCATTGCTGACTTTCCACAAGAGTAGCTGCAAAGCCGTCGGTGTGTTTCCGCCCTGCGATGGCCTCGCGAGCTGTCCAGGGTGTACTCTGCCCTCGCCCGAAGTTGGCTGGGATGAGCGCCAGCCTCCCCGCGACCCTAATTAGGATTAAGTGGTTACAGAAAATGAACTGATGATGAAATGAACATATCTTTAGCTATACAGCACTACTTTGTTCACAGCTTGCAGAGCTCACATGACCTCCTGCTGTCACGATTAAAATATGTAAAAATTAACCATAAAACTTAATTTTCTTTTGTTTCCATTTAGTATATACTAAAAACTAGGTGGGTTTAAAAAGACACTGTCTGCTACAGAACAGTTTGCTTTTCTCAATGATTCCAGATACACACTTTGTCAAACATAGTATGTCAGAAGAAAAGTACCAGTTGTTAGATCTCATAGCAGTTTCCTAGAATGAGACATGAAACTGCATAAATTTAAATTAAAAATGTAAGTGTTCTAAAACGAAATATTTTATTAAGAAAATTGGGTTGATATTAAATGCAAAAATATGAATTAGGCTCACTTAATACTTAGTTTATTTTGTTTTAAAGTTATTCTTAAAATACAATAAAACAAGTTGATGGCTGACTATACGTATCCATGTATTGCCTGGGTTTGACAAAATGATAATTATTTCGACATCCACTGGATTATGAGAAAAAGAGCATTGCTTTTGTACTAATTAAAAAAAAAAAAAGCTATAAAAATAACTTTCAAAAACAATGAAAAGTGTAGAATCTGCAAGTTTACACTTAACAATAATAAAAAAAAAATCTTGTCATCAAATAATATCACAATTTTTATATATTTAATTTATTTTGTTTTCAAATAGAAAATTTATTGTGGCATAGGTTATCCTCTGATGACCACAGGAAGCAATCAGAAACACTTACAAGCAATTATAAAATACACTTATAAACAGTGCATCATCACAAAGCATCAGCCTAGCCTGGGCCATTACACTAAAACTATAGTTTCTCAGAAGTTTAAAAGTAATAAATAGCTTAACGTTGGCACGGAAACAGGAGGGCATTGCACCAGATTGTGGTCGGACCTGCCTGTTGTTTGAATGGCTCTATAACTTTATGCCTCTTCAGCACAAATTAAATCTAGTGTTGTATTTTGTCTGGTGGTTCACAAACTTGGAGAAAGATATTGAACATCGTGTTTAAATATCCAGTCTGCAGACACATTTCTTAATCACAGTGTCACCAGACTGGCAATCATTCATTAATAGAGCCACCCTAGTGCTTCCTACATTGACATTCATTCATTTTCTGAACCGCTTAATCCTAATTAGGGTCATGAGGAGGCTGGTGCCCATCTCAGCCAACTCTGAGCAAGGGCAGAGTACACCCTGGACAGCTTGCCAGGCCATCACAGGGCGGAAACACACTGACGGCTATGCAGCCTACTCCTGTGTTTTTTTTTTTTTTTTTTTTTTTTTTTTTTACATGCCTCACACCATAGACACTGAGAGACATGGCCGGCCTTTGATAACCTGGTTAGCTGCACTGGGGGTACTTTCTGACGTTGACACTGAAATCCAGCAATGTACTGTAGAGGGAATAAGCCCATATAACCATGTCTCTGTAATGAACATTAAACTGCCCTCACAAAACTTCATGTTTTTAACCATTGATGTGATTGTCCATATTATTGCCCAATGATTTCACAATGCATGTAACAATGGAGGGGACATAATAACTTGTATCATTGGGTGAACCAAGCAGTGACAGTGTGGGGCTGTTTCTCAAATAAAGAGCTAAGATGGTAAGAAGAGCAAACTGTGATCAGTTCATGATGCCCCAGAGTCTCCATTCTATACTGATGTGTGATAATATTAAGGATCATGATAAGCTGTGTGTCTGTTTACACCCGAGCCTAGTGGCACATCAGGCCAGTGCTTATCCCCGGTTTCTGTCGCATGAAGCAACCAGGGAAGGAGTTCAACTCTTCCTGGATGGGACTCTAGTCCATCACAGGTTACCTTCCCAGTATATTTTTACTGGTACCCATTTATACTGCTGGGTGAACAGAGGCACACATGTGGTTAAGACCTTGCCCAGGGGTCTTAGCACAGTGAGGGTCTAACTGGGATTCGAACCCACAACCTCCCGATCATGAGCGCAGCACCCTAATCACTACACCACCAGCCTCACATAAGCTCTGTGTGATAAAAGTTAAAATAAACTCGAGCAATATTAGACGTTCTCATGGTGCTGCTCACAGTTTCACTCTGAAACTGAAACGGGGAAACATATGAGGGACTTACTGAGGCAATGAGCTGAGAAGTGATGTGATTCGCCACTCTTGCCAATGTTGTGTGTTGCTCAGTGGCGAGCGTGTTGCTTGTTTGTGAGAATGCGACTTTATGGTTAGTGAGGGTGTCATGTGAAGACTTGGATACACTATATAATATGAATAATAATAAAAAATACACTGAAGACAGATTAAGAATACTAAAGTACATTGACAACAGTTCATTCATTTGCTGACCTGCTCAATCATATTAGGGTTCCAGCAAGGCTGGGCCAACACAGGGCGAAGCCAGGGTACATCCTTAACAGCTTTGCAGACCGTTATAAAGCCAGGGCGTGTGCGGGCGCACACACACAAACATACACACACACACATTTATCTAAAGGCAATTAGCCACCTAGCCTAATGTTCATGTGGGACTGTGGGAGGGACTTGTACCTGGAGGAGAACCACACGAGCATGGGGGGTACATGCAAACTCAACACTCAAATGGTCAAGCCCAGGAATCAAACCCAAGACCTTTATGCTGTGAGGTGGAACTGCCAACCATTACACCACCTTTTCTCCTTAAAGCCTTGATTTATGTGAGAGTATTGCAAGTTTTTGTATGTTAATTGACTCACCCCCCCCCCCCCCCTCCCCGTTTAGATGGCGGATGAAGAGGACACAAGAGAAGTGCTCTTTCCTCAGTGGATGGGACCTGATAAACATGGTCT
>CM045733.1:67085000-67105000 GCA_024760905.1 Plotosus lineatus | reverse complement strand
ACTCTGTCCTTTACACGAAAAGCATCATGGGTATTATGGAGATGCAGCGGGACGGGATGCTGGGAGAAAGCCAATGGGAGGCCAGCGGGACGGGATGTTGGGAGAAAGCTAATGGGAGGACAGCGGGGCGGGATTTTGGGAGATAGCCAATGGGAGAGCAACTCGTGCATTGTTTGAATTTTTGAGATGGCGCGTTTCGTAATGTGAATTTGTTTCGTGTCCTGATACGGAAATTTTAGGTAAATGTGTTTCTTAACCTGGATTTTTCGTTTGTTGGGTCTTTCGTAAGGTGAGGTACTACTGTGTTGATATTATATACACATACGGACTTATACATCAGTCGGGTTGGGGGGGGGGGTTGCCCTTACTTTGCAGAATTTGGTGTTTGCGGGGGGAGGGGGAATCTCGGTCCCAATTAATCGTGGAAAGTGAGGGATCCCTGTATATATTACCGCTTGCCCAGTTAGCTCCCTTGGACACCTGGTCATGTATGGAAGTGGCATTAACCTGGATTCAAACTTGTGATCTCTGTGTTAGTAGTCATGCATCTTGTCAATGATGTTTTTAGGTGGATTTTTAATTGAATATCTACCAAGGTGCTCAGAACCCAAATTATGAGCAACTGTCCTACTTGTTGCAATGGCACATTTTGTTACCTAATCCAAGTTTATGATAAAAATCCTAAAAGATAATTATAAAACCCTTATATTTGATACAACAGATGAAAACTGTCATGCTGATTATAGAAGCAATTCACCTGGCCTTCATTAGGCTAGTTGAGTTGTTCGAAGTATCCGCATTTGAGTGTTTTATTTTTGATTCAAAATGACCAGAAAATTGCTTTTTAATGAAATTTGTCTGTCCGTTATTATTCTGAGAAAAGAAAGCTATTTTTAAAAAATTGCCAAAACCAGTGTATGACTTCCTTTACAGAGTAAAGCCAACTTGACCTCCCTAGGAAAGAAAAACTTTAAGCCATGATGTTCAATTTACCAAAAGGACAAGTATATCAGGGTCTCTTGTTTGAGGACCAGACCCCTGACCAGTGTTTATTTGGTAGCTTCATTAAATAGCTTCATTAAATAGTACTGTAATTACAAAACATCAGTCTCAACTTGAAAGAAGTAAAAATCCATATCTGTGACTGGTCAATCGAAATAATAAATTAGCATGGGAACCAGAACAGACACTGGATAAAGGAAAATTTGGTGGATACAGTATATAGGTAAATTGAATATATATATTTTGTTTAATAAACTATCTACAATGTATGTCCCTGCAGGGTGGGGATGACGAGGAGTACAGGAGAATATACACAAAGAAAATAAAGCCCAGACTGAAATCTGAGGACCTTGCAGAGGGAGTTGATGTACGTACAGAACGTCATAGCAGCACAAGTAGTGATGGCAGCACAATTACAACTATTACCCGCCGCATCACTACCTACACTGTGGACATACCAGGGGGATCTGACCAGCAACAGATTGATATTTCAAGCTCAGAATTCAACTTTAATGTTCCAGGGGGGGGGTCTACTCAAATTAAATCACCTCATCGAAATACCATGAGCACAGTCAGTGAGCAGGAAAATTTAGGTCTTGGAGAAGGTAGATTAAGAGATCCAGAGGGCTCCTCTGAGAAGCATTGGAGTACATCACAGGTCAAAACATTAATTACAGCACAAGGAACACAGGAAAGTGAGAAGGATGTGAGCTTTAATATAAGTGACACTGGACTATCAGCAGGAAAAACACGTGGTGGAGAAGGGTCCTCTGAATGGATTCAGTCTAATAGTGTAAGAAACAAGGTCTCACTCACAACAGACACAAACAAAGGCCATTCTGAGCTCTCAGTTACACTTGGGGAAGGGACAGGTAAGGATCAGGAAAGCAGCAGTGAGCAGATAAAAAAAGCTAGTGTTATTTCATGTACTGAAGTTGAAAAGGATATCAAAAAACCCCAAATGGATATTATTGGTTCAGAGAAGACAGAAGGAGGATTTAAAACGTCAAAATTAACAGTGTCATCAATTGAAATTAAGAGGCCGGAGGCCAAGGAAATGTTGACACATGTTGACACTGTTATACCTGAGGGGAAAGTGAAAATTGAAGCAGTCAAAGTTCCAACAATTGCTGGTCCAAATATATCCGTTCCAAAATTAGATTTAGACATTAAAGGCCGGAAGATGAATGATACTTCATTTGAAAAAATTCAAGGGGACATTCAAGCAACAAACATAGATATTGCAGGCCCACACGTTAGAACTGAAGAACTTCCTGAAAGAGTCAAGATGCCAAACATAATGCATTCACTTGAATTTAGGAGTCAAAAGATTGGAGATCATGATGTTGAGGTGAGTGTTCCCAAAGGGAAAGTTAACATCAAAGGACCATCTATAGATATTAAGGCACAAGAAGTTGACATTGACAGACTTGAGGGTAAAATGAAGGTTCCAAAATTCAAGATACCATCAAGTTCTCATTCAAAAATCTCCATTTCTGATGTGGATCTGAGCCTCGAAGGCCCCAGGGTAAAAGGAAATCTTGTGTCAGGAAGTAAAATGGAAGAGGTTATCAAAGCACCTGATGTGGAGATGAAAGACGAAGATATTGAGGGCACTGAAGGAGGACTGAAGATGCCAAAAGTCATAATGCCATCCTTTGATCTTAAGGGTCCAAAAGTTGAATGCTCAGATGGTGATATCAGTCTCCCAAAAGGGAATGTCGACATCAAAGGACCGTCCATCGTTATCAAGACACCAGAATTCGATATTGAGGGACCTGAGGGAAAAGTGAAAGGTTCAAAATTCAAGATGCCTTCAATTTCTGGTTCAGATATCGCCGGTCCTGATGTGGATTTCCATGTTAAAGGACCTAAAGTGAAAGGTGAGGTGGAAGCAGATATCAAAGCACCCAAAGGCCCAGATGTTGATATTGTGAGCACTGAAGGAGGACTGAAGATGCCAAAAGTCATAATGCCATCCTTTGATCTTAAGGGTCCAAAAGTTGAATGCTCAGATGGTGATATCAGTCTCCCAAAAGGTGATGTTGATGTCAAAGGCCCATCCATAGATATCAAGGCACCAGAATTCGATATTGAGGGACCCGAGGGAAAAGTGAAAGGTCCAAAATTCAAGATGCCTTCAATTTCTGGTTCAGCTATCGCTGGACCTGATGTGGATTTCCATGTTAAAGGACCTAAAGTGAAAGGTGAGGTGGAAGCACATATCGAAGCACCCAAAATGGACACTAAAGGCCCAACTGTTGATATAGAGGGCACTGAAGGAGGACTGAAGATGCCAAAAGTCATAATGCCATCCTTTGATCTTAAGGGTCCAAAAGTTGAATGCTCAGATGGTGATATCAGTCTCCCAAAAGGGAATGTCGACATCAAAGGACCGTCCATCGTTATCAAGGCACCAGAATTCGATATTGAGGGACCTGAGGGAAAAGTGAAAGGTTCAAAATTCAAGATGCCTTCAATTTCTGGTTCAGCTATCGCCGGTCCTGATGTGGATTTCCATGTTAAAGGACCTAAAGTGAAAGGTGAGGTGGAAGCAGATATCACCGCACCCAAAATGGACACTAAAGGCCCAACTGTTGATATAGAGGGCACTGAAGGAGGACTGAAGATGCCAAAAGTCATAATGCCATCCTTTGATCTTAAGGGTCCAAAAGTTGAATGCTCAGATGGTGATATCAGTCTCCCAAAAGGGAATGTCGACATCAAAGGACCGTCCATCGTTATCAAGGCACCAGAATTCGATATTGAGGGACCTGAGGGAAAAGTGAAAGGTCCAAAATTCAACATGCCTTCAATTTCTGGTTCAGCTATCGCTGGACCTGATGTGGATTTCCATGTTAAAGAACCTAAAGTGAAAGGTGAGGTGGAAGCAGATATCAAAGCACCCAAAGGCCCAGATGTTGATATTGTGAGCACTGAAGGAGGACTGAAGATGCCAAAAGTCATAATGCCATCCTTTGATCTTAAGGGTCCAAAAGTTGAATGCTCAGATGGTGATATCAGTCTCCCAAAAGGTGATGTTGATGTCAAAGGCCCATCCATAGATATCAAGGCACCAGAATTCGATATTGAGGGACCTGAGGGAAAAGTGAAAGGTCCAAAATTCAAGATGCCTTCAATTTCTGGTTCAGCTATCGCTGGACCTGATGTGGATTTCCATGTTAAAGGACCTAAAGTGAAAGGTGAGGTGGAAGCACATATCGAAGCACCCAAAATGGACACTAAAGGCCCAACTGTTGATATAGAGGGCACTGAAGGAGGACTGAAGATGCCAAAAGTCATAATGCCATCCTTTGGACTTATGGGTCCAAAAGTTGAATGCTCTGACGGTGATATCAGTCTCCCAAAAGGTGATGTTGACGTCAAAGGACCGTCCATTGATATCAAGGCACCAGAATTCGATATTGAGGGACCTGAGGGAAAAGTGAAAGGTCCAAAATTCAACATGCCTTCAATTTCTGGTTCAGCTATCGCTGGACCTGATGTGGATTTCCATGTAAAAGGACCTAAAGTAAAAGGTGAGGTGGAAGCACATATCGAAGCATCAGAAATTAATATTGAAGTACCTGAGGGTAAAGTGAAAGGTTCAAAATTCAAGATGCCGAAATTTAAACTGCCAAAATTTGGATCCAAATCCACAAAACCGGACATTCCAAATACGGATGAATCTGATGTAAATGTTAGCATGACAAGTCCATCTATTGACACTGCAGTTTCTGAAGGAAAAATCAAAGATCCTAATTTCACAATGCCTGATGTGGATATTGATGTAAAAAGTCCCAAATTAAAGGGTGATGTTGATATTTCAATTCCTCAGGTAAAGGGTGATATTAAACAACCAAAGGTAAAAATTGAGTGTTCTGATTTGGAAGTAGAAAGCCCAGAGAAAGGCTGTATGATGCCAAAAATCACAATATCATCATCTGGGCTCACTGGGCCAAAGGCTGAGGGTACTGATGTTGATATGAATCTTCAAAAGCCACACACTGATGTAAAAACCCAAGCAATTGACATTGAAGGACCTGAAGTCAAAATCAAAGGCCCAGATTTCAAAATGCCAGGTCCGAATGTGTCACTGCCTGATGTGGATGTTAATCTGAAGGGCCCTGAATTGAAGGGTGATGTTGATGTCTCTCTTCCCAAGATTAAAAGTGAAATTAAAGCACCAAAGGTCGATATTGAATGTCCAGATGTTGATGGAGGGTTTAAAATGCCAGAAATCAAAATGCCATCATTTGGGTTCAGCGGGCCAAAGGTTGAGGGCCCCGATGTTGATGTGAATCTACCAAAGGTAGATGTTGATGTCAAAGGCACCAATCTTGATATTAAAAGTCTGGATTTGGATATCGAGGGCCCTGAGGGCAAAAGCAGAGGCTCGAAATTCAAAATTCCAAAGATTTCGGGTCCGAATGTGTCACGGCCTGATGTGGACTTTCATCTGAAGGGCCCGAAGTTGAAGGGTGATGTGGATGTGTCTGTTCCCAAGATTGAAGGTGATATTAAAGCACCGAAGGTCGACATTGAATGTCGAGATGTTGATGTCGAAGGCCCAGAGGGAAATTTCAAAATGCCAAAAATCAAAATGCCAAAATTTGGGTTCAGCGGGCCAAAGGGTGAGGGCCCTGATGTTGATGTGAATCTACCAAAGGCAGATGTTGATGTCAAAGGCCCCAATCTTGATATTAACACTCCAAATTTAGATATCGAAGGACCCGAAGGCAAAATAAAAGGCCCAAAATTCAAAATTCCAAAGATTTCGGGTCCGAATGTGTCACGGCCTGATGTGGACTTTCATCTGAAGGGCCCGAAGTTGAAGGGTGATGTGGATGTTTCGGTTCCCAAGATTGAAGGTGATATTACAGCACCAAAGGTCGACATTGAATGTCCAGATGTTGATGTCGAAGGCCCAGAGGGAAAGATCAAAATGCCATCATTTGGGTTCAGCGGACCAAAGGTTGAGTGCCCAGATGTTGATGTGAATCTACCAAAGCTTGATGTGAAAGGCCCCAGTCTTGATATTAAAAGTCCAGATTTGGATATTGAAGGACCTGAAGGCAAAATAAAAGGCCCGAAATTCAAAATGCCGAAAATGTCAGGTCCGACTGTGTCACTGCCTGATGTGGACTTTCATCTGAAGGGCCCGAAGTTGAAGGGTGATGTGGATGTTTCGGTTCCCAAGATTGAAGGTGATATTACAGCGCCGAAGGTCGACATTGAATGTCCAGATGTTGATGTCGAAGGCCCAGAGGGAAAGTTCAAAATGCCAAAAATCAAAATGCCAAAATTTGGGTTCAGCGGGCCAAAGGGTGAGGGCCCTGATGTTGATGTGAATCTACCAAAGGCAGATGTTGATGTCAAAGGCCCCAATCTTGATATTAACACTCCAGATTTTGATATCGAAGGACCCGAAGGCAAAATAAAAGGCCCGAAATTCAAAATGCCGAAAATGTCAGGTCCGACTGTGTCACTGCCTGATGTGGACTTTCATCTGAAGGGCCCCAAGTTGAAGGGTGATGGGGATGTGTCTGTTCCCAAGATTGAAGGTGATATTAAAGCGCCGAAGGTCGACATTGAATGTCCAGATGTTGATGTCGAAGGCCCAGAGGGAAAGTTCAAAATGCCAAAAATCAAAATGCCAAAATTTGGGTTCAGCGGGCCAAAGGTTGAGTGCCCAGATGTTGATGTGAATCTACCAAAGCTTGATGTGAAAGGCCCCAGTCTTGATATTAAAAGTCCGGATATTGATAGTGAAGGACCAGAAGGAA
This sequence comes from Plotosus lineatus, assembly GCA_024760905.1. NCBI lineage: Eukaryota > Metazoa > Chordata > Actinopteri > Siluriformes > Plotosidae > Plotosus > Plotosus lineatus. The sequence goes on along the minus strand of CM045733.1, from coordinate 67,098,212 downwards.
AAATCAAAAGCCCAAAATTCAAAATGCCAGAAATTTCAGGTCCAAATGTGTCACTGCCTGATGTGGACTTTCATCTGAAGGGCCCTAAATTGAAGGGTGATATGGATGTCTCTGTTCCAAAGATTGAAGGTGATATTAAAGCACCGAAAGTTGATATAGAATGTCCAGATGTTGATGTCGAAGGCCCAGAGGGAAGGTTCAAAATGCCAAAAATCAAAATGCCAAAATTTGGGTTCAGTGGGCCAAAGGTTGAGTGCCCTGATGTTGATGTGAATGTACCAAAAGTCGATGTTGATGTGAAAGGCCCCAGTCTTGATATTAAAAGTCCAGATTTTGATATCGAAGGACCCGAAGGCAAAATAAAAGGCCCGAAATTCAAAATGCCAGAAATATCAGGTCCGAATGTATCATTGCCCAAATTGGATCTTCATCTGAAGGGCCCCAAGTTGAAGGGTGACGTGGATGTCTCTGTTCCCAAGATTGAAGGTGATATTAAAGCGCCGAAGGTCGACATTGAATGTCCAGATGTTGATGTCGAAGGCCCAGAGGGAAAGTTCAAAATGCCAAAAATCAAAATGCCAAAATTTGGGTTCAGCGGGCCAAAGGGTGAGGGCCCTGATGTTGATGTGAATCTACCAAAGGCAGATGTTGATGTCAAAGGCCCCAATCTTGATATTAACACTCCAGATTTTGATATCGAAGGACCCGAAGGCAAAATAAAAGGCCCGAAATTCAAAATGCCGAAAATGTCAGGTCCGACTGTGTCACTGCCTGATGTGGACTTTCATCTGAAGGGCCCTAAGTTGAAGGGTGACGTGGATGTCTCTGTTCCCAAGATTGAAGGTGATATTAAAGCGCCGAAGGTCGACATTGAATGTCCAGATGTTGATGTCGAAGGCCCAGAGGGAAAGTTCAAAATGCCAAAAATCAAAATGCCAAAATTTGGGTTCAGTGGGCCAAAGGTTGAGTGCCCTGATGTTGATGTGAATGTACCAAAAGTCGATGTTGATGTGAAAGGCCCCAGTCTTGATATTAAAAGTCCAGATTTGGATTTTGAAGGATACGAAGGAAAAATAAAAGGCCCGAAATTCAAAATGCCGGAAATATCAGGTCCGAATGTATCATTGCCCAATGTGGATCTTCATGTGAAGGGCCCTAAGTTGAAGGGTGATGTGGATGTCTCTGTTCCCAAGATTGAAAGTGATATTAAAGCACCGAAGGTCGATATTAAATGTCCAGATGTTGATGTCGAAGGCCAGGAGGGAGGTTTCAAAATGCCAAAAATCAAAATGCCAAAATTTGGGTTCAGCGGGCCAAAGGTTGAGGTCCCAGATGTTGATGTGAATCTACCAAAGCTTGATGTGAAAGGCCCCAGTCTTGATATTAAAAGTCCAGATTTGGATATTGAAGGACCTGAAGGCAAAATAAAAGGCCCGAAATTCAAAATGCCGAAAATGTCAGGTCCGACTGTGTCACTGCCTGATGTGGACTTTCATCTGAAGGGCCGTAAGTTGAAGGGTGATGTGGATGTGTCTGTTCCCAAGATTGAAGGTGATATTAAAGCGCCGAAGCTCGACATTGAATGTCCAGATGTTGATGTCGAAGGCCCAGAGGGAAAGTTCAAAATGCCAAAAATCAAAATGCCAAAATTTGGGTTCAGTGGGCCAAAGGTTGAGTGCCCTGATGTTGATGTGAATGTACCAAAAGTCGATGTTGATGTGAAAGGCCCCAGTCTTGATATTAAAAGTCCAGATTTTGATATCGAAGGACCCGAAGGCAAAATAAAAGGCCCGAAATTCAAAATGCCGGAAATATCAGGTCCGAATGTATCATTGCCCAAATTGGATCTTCATCTGAAGGGCCCCAAGTTGAAGGGTGACGTGGATGTCTCTGTTCCCAAGATTGAAGGTGATATTAAAGCGCCGAAGGTCGACATTGAATGTCCAGATGTTGATGTCGAAGGCCCAGAGGGAAAGTTCAAAATGCCAAAAATCAAAATGCCAAAATTTGGGTTCAGTGGGCCAAAGGTTGAGTGCCCTGATGTTGATGTGAATGTACCAAAAGTCGATGTTGATGTGAAAGGCCCCAGTCTTGATATTAAAAGTCCAGATTTGGATTTTGAAGGATACGAAGGAAAAATAAAAGGCCCGAAATTAAAAAAGCCGAAAATATCAGGTCCAAATGTCTCACTGCCTGATGTGGACTTTCATCTGAAGGGCCCGAAGTTGAAGGGTGATGTGGATGTTTCGGTTCCCAAGATTGAAGGTGATATTACAGCACCAAAGGTCGACATTGAATGTCCAGATGTTGATGTCGAAGGCCCAGAGGGAAAGTTCAAAATGCCAAAAATCAAAATGCCAAAATTTGGGTTCAGCGGGCCAAAGGGTGAGGGCCCTGATGTTGATGTGAATCTACCAAAGGCAGATGTTGATGTCAAAGGCCCCAATCTTGATATTAACACTCCAGATTTTGATATCGAAGGACCCGAAGGCAAAATAAAAGGCCCGAAATTCAAAATGCCGAAAATGTCAGGTCCGACTGTGTCACTGCCTGATGTGGACTTTCATCTGAAGGGCCCTAAGTTGAAGGGTGATGGGGATGTGTCTGTTCCCAAGATTGAAGGTGATATTAAAGCGCCGAAGGTCGACATTGAATGTCCAGATGTTGATGTCGAAGGCCCAGAGGGAAAGTTCAAAATGCCAAAAATCAAAATGCCAAAATTTGGGTTCAGTGGGCCAAAGGTTGAGTGCCCTGATGTTGATGTGAATGTACCAAAAGTCGATGTTGATGTGAAAGGCCCCAGTCTTGATATTAAAAGTCCAGATTTTGATATCGAAGGACCCGAAGGCAAAATAAAAGGCCCGAAATTCAAAATGCCGGAAATATCAGGTCCGAATGTATCATTGCCCAAATTGGATCTTCATCTGAAGGGCCCCAAGTTGAAGGGTGACGTGGATGTCTCTGTTCCCAAGATTGAAGGTGATATTAAAGCGCCGAAGGTCGACATTGAATGTCCAGATGTTGATGTCGAAGGCCCAGAGGGAAAGTTCAAAATGCCAAAAATCAAAATGCCAAAATTTGGGTTCAGCGGGCCAAAGGGTGAGGGCCCTGATGTTGATGTGAATCTACCAAAGGCAGATGTTGATGTCAAAGGCCCCAATCTTGATATTAACACTCCAGATTTTGATATCGAAGGACCCGAAGGCAAAATAAAAGGCCAGAAATTCAAAATGCCGGAAATATCAGGTCCGAATGTATCTTTGCCCAAATTGGATCTTCATCTGAAGGGCCCCAAGTTGAAGGGTGACGTGGATGTCTCTGTTCCCAAGATTGAAGGTGATATTAAAGCGCCGAAGGTCGACATTGAATGTCCAGATGTTGATGTCGAAGGCCCAGAGGGAAAGTTCAAAATGCCAAAAATCAAAATGCCAAAATTTGGGTTCAGCGGGCCAAAGGGTGAGGGCCCTGATGTTGATGTGAATCTACCAAAGGCAGATGTTGATGTCAAAGGCCCCAATCTTGATATTAACACTCCAGATTTTGATATCGAAGGACCCGAAGGCAAAATAAAAGGCCCGAAATTCAAAATGCCGAAAATGTCAGGTCCGACTGTGTCACTGCCTGATGTGGACTTTCATCTGAAGGGCCGTAAGTTGAAGGGTGATGTGGATGTGTCTGTTCCCAAGATTGAAGGTGATATTAAAGCGCCGAAGGTCGACATTGAATGTCCAGATGTTGATGTCGAAGGCCCAGAGGGAAAGTTCAAAATGCCAAAAATCAAAATGCCAAAATTTGGGTTCAGTGGGCCAAAGGTTGAGTGCCCTGATGTTGATGTGAATGTACCAAAAGTCGATGTTGATGTGAAAGGCCCCAGTCTTGATATTAAAAGTCCAGATTTTGATATCGAAGGACCCGAAGGCAAAATAAAAGGCCCGAAATTCAAAATGCCGGAAATATCAGGTCCGAATGTATCATTGCCCAAATTGGATCTTCATCTGAAGGGCCCCAAGTTGAAGGGTGACGTGGATGTGTCTGTTCCCAAGATTGAAGGTGATATTAAAGCGCCGAAGGTCGACATTGAATGTCCAGATGTTGATGTCGAAGGCCCAGAGGGAAAGTTCAAAATGCCAAAAATCAAAATGCCAAAATTTGGGTTCAGTGGGCCAAAGGTTGAGTGCCCTGATGTTGATGTGAATGTACCAAAAGTCGATGTTGATGTGAAAGGCCCCAGTCTTGATATTAAAAGTCCAGATTTTGATATCGAAGGACCCGAAGGCAAAATAAAAGGCCCGAAATTCAAAATGCCGGAAATATCAGGTCCGAATGTATCATTGCCCAAATTGGATCTTCATCTGAAGGGCCCCAAGTTGAAGGGTGACGTGGATGTCTCTGTTCCCAAGATTGAAGGTGATATTAAAGCGCCGAAGGTCGACATTGAATGTCCAGATGTTGATGTCGAAGGCCCAGAGGGAAAGTTCAAAATGCCAAAAATCAAAATGCCAAAATTTGGGTTCAGTGGGCCAAAGGTTGAGTGCCCTGATGTTGATGTGAATGTACCAAAAGTCGATGTTGATGTGAAAGGCCCCAGTCTTGATATTAAAAGTCCAGATTTGGATTTTGAAGGTTACGAAGGAAAAATAAAAGGCCCGAAATTCAAAATGCCGGAAATATCAGGTCCGAATGTATCATTGCCCAATGTGGATCTTCATGTGAAGGGCCCTAAGTTGAAGGGTGATGTGGATGTCTCTGTTCCCAAGATTGAAAGTGATATTAAAGCACCGAAGGTCGATATTAAATGTCCAGATATTGATGTCGAAGGCCAGGAGGGAGGTTTCAAAATGCCAAAAATCAAAATGCCAAAATTTGGGTTCAGCGGGCCAAAGGTTGAGGTCCCAGATGTTGATGTGAATCTACCAAAGCTTGATGTGAAAGGCCCCAGTCTTGATATTAAAAGTCCAGATTTGGATATTAAAGGACCCGAAGGCAAAATAAAAGGCCCGAAATTCAAAATGCCGGAAATATCAGGTCCGAATGTATCATTGCCCAATGTGGATCTTCATCTGAAGGGCCCCAAATTGAAGGGTGATGTAGATGTGTCTGTTCCCAAGATTGAAGGTGAGATTAAAACACCGAAGGTTGATATCGAATGTCCAGATGTTGATGTCGAAGGCCCAGAGGGAGGTTTAAAAATGCCAACAATCAAAATGCCATCATTTGGATTCAAAGGGCCAAAATTTGAGCGCCCTGATGTTGATGTGAAGCTACCAAAAGCAGATGTTGATGTGAAAGGCCCCAATCTTGATATTAGAAGTCCAGATTTGGATATTGAAGGACCCGAAGGAAAAATAAAAGGCCCGAAATTCAAAATGCCGAAAATATCAGGTCCGACTGTGTCACTGCCCAATGTGGACTTTCATCTGAAGGGCCCAAAGTTGAAGGGTGATGTGGATGTCTCTGTTCCCAAGATTGAAGGTGATATTACAGCACCGAAGGTCGACATTGAATGTCCAGATGTTGATGTCGAAGGCCCAGAGGGAAGGTTCAAAATGCCAAAAATCAAAATGCCATCATTTGGGTTCAGCGGGCCAAAGGTTGAGGGTCCAGATGTTGATGTGAATCTACCAAAGCTTGATGTGAAAGGCCCCAATCTTGATATTAGAAGTCCAGATTTGGATATTAAAGGACCCGAAGGCAAAATAAAAGGCCCGAAATTTAAAATGCCGGAAATATCAGGTCCGAATATATCATTGCCCAATGTGGATCTTCATCTGAAGGGCCCTAAATTGAAGGGTGATGTGGATGTCTCTGTTCCCAAGATTGAAGGTGATATTAAAGCACCAAAGGTCGACATTAACTGTCCAGATGTTGATGTCGAAGGCCCAGAGGGAGGTTTCAAAATTCCAACAATCAAAATGCCATCATTTGGGTTCAGCGGGCCAAAGATTGAGGGCCCTGATGTTGATGCGAATCTGCCAAAGGTCAATGTTGATGTCAAAGGCCCCAATCTTGATATTAAAAGTCCAGATTTGGATATCGAAGTACCTGAAGGCAAATTAAAAAGCCCAAAATTCAAAATGCCAAAAATTTCAGGGCCAAGTATGTCACTACCTGATGTGGACTTTCGTATAAAGGGTGCGAAATTGAAGGGTGATGTGGATGTGTCTGTTCCCAAGATTGAAGGTGATATTAAAGCACCAAAGGTTGACATTGAATGTCCAGATGTTGATGTTGAAGGCCCAGAGGGAGGGTTTAAAATGCCAAAAATCAAACTACCAAAATTTGGTTTCAAAAAGACTAAAGTTGAGGTTCCTGATCTTGATGTGAATCTACCAAAGGTGGATGTCAAAGGCCCCAATGTTGATTTTAAAACTCCAGATTTGAATATCGAAGGACCCGAAGGCAAATTAAAAAGCCCAAAATTCAAAAAGCCTCAAATGTCAGGTCTGAATGTGTCACTCCCTGATGTGGACCTAAGTCTGAAAGGCTCTACATTGAAGGGTGATGTGGATATCTCGGTTCCCAAAATTGAAGGTGATAGTAAAGCACCCAAAGTTGAAATTGAATGTCCAGATGTTGACGTCGAAGGCCCAGAAGGAAAGTTCAGAATGCCAAAAATCAAACTTCCAAAATTTGGTTTCAAAAAACCAAAAGTTGAGGTTCCTGACCTTGATGTGAATCGACCAAAAATCGATGTCAAAGGCCCCAGTCTTGATGGTAAAAGTCCAGATTTGGATATTGAAGGACCCGAAGGCAAAATAAAAGGCCCGAAATTCAAAATGCCGGAAATATCAGGTCCGAATGTATCATTGCCCAATGTGGATCTTCATCTGAAGGGCCCTAAATTGAAGGGTGACGTGGATGTCTCTGTTCCCAAGATTGAAGGTGATATTCAAGCACCAAAGGTCGACATTGAATGTCCAGATGTTGATGTCGAAGGCCCAGAGGGAAAGTTCAAAATGCCAAAAATCAAAATGCCATCATTTGGGTTCAGCGGGCCAAAGGTTGAGGGCCCAGATGTTGATGTGAATCTACCAAAGCTTGATGTGAAAGGCCCCAGTCTTGATATTAAAAGTCCAGATTTTGATATCGAAGGACCCGAAGGCAAAATAAAAGGCCCGAAATTCAAAATGCCGGAAATATCAGGTCCGAATGTATCATTGCCCAAATTCGATCTTCATCTGAAGGGCCCCAAGTTGAAGGGTGACGTGGATGTCTCTGTTCCCAAGATTGAAGGTGATATCGAATGTCCTGATGTTGATATCGAAGGCCCAGAGGGAGGGTTCAAAATGCCAAAAATGAAGATACCATCATTTGGGTTCAAAGGGCCAAAGGTTGAGGGCCCAGATGTTGATGTGAATCTTCCAAGGCTTGATGTGAAAGGCCCCAGTCTTGATGTTCAAAGTCCAGATTTTGATATCGAAGGACCCGAAGGCAAAATAAAAGGCCCGAAATTCAAAATGCCGGAAATATCAGGTCCGAATGTATCATTGCCCAAATTGGATCTTCATCTGAAGGGCCCCAAGTTGAAGGGTGACGTGGATGTCTCTGTTCCCAAGATTGAAGGTGATATTAAAGCACCAAAGGTCGACATTGAATGTCCAGATGTTGATGTCGAAGGCCCAGAGGGAAGGTTCAAAATGCCAAAAATCAAAATGCCATCATTTGGGTTCAGCGGGCCAAAGGTTGAGGGCCCAGATGTTGATGTGAATCTACCAAAGCTTGATGTGAAAGGCCCCAGTCTTGATATTAAAAGTCCAGATTTTGATATCGAAGGACCCGAAGGCAAAATAAAAGGCCCGAAATTCAAAATGCCGGAAATATCAGGTCCGAATGTATCATTGCCCAAATTGGATCTTCATCTGAAGGGTCCCAAGTTTAAGGGTGACGTGGATGTCTCTGTTCCCAAGATTGAAGGTGATATTAAAGCACCAAAGGTCGACATTGAATGTCCAGATGTTGATGTCGAAGGCCCAGAGGGAAGGTTCAAAATGCCAAAAATCAAAATGCCATCATTTGGGTTCAGCGGGCCAAAGGTTGAGGGCCCAGATGTTGATGTGAATCTACCAAAGCTTGATGTGAAAGGCCCCAGTCTTGATATTAAAAGTCCAGATTTAGATATTGAAGGACCCGAAGGCAAAATAAAAGGCCCGAAATTCAAAATGCCGAAAATATCAGGTCCGACTATGTCACTGCCTGATGTGGACTTTCATCTGAAGGGCCCAAAGTTGAAGGGTGATGTGGATGTCTCTGTTCCCAAGATTGAAGGTGATATTAAAGCACCAAAGGTCGACATTGAATGTCCAGATGTTGATGTCGAAGGCCCAGAGGGAAGGTTCAAAATGCCAAAAATCAAAATGCCATCATTTGGGTTCAGCGGGCCAAAGGTTGAGGGCCCAGATGTTGATGTGAATCTACCAAAGCTTGATGTGAAAGGCCCCAGTCTTGATGTTAAAAGTCCAGATTTTGATATCGAAGGACCCGAAGGCAAAATAAAAGGCCCGAAATTCAAAATGCCGAAAATATCAGGTCCGACTATGTCACTGCCTGATGTGGACTTTCATCTGAAGGGCCCAAAGTTGAAGGGTGATGTGGATGTCTCTGTTCCCAAGATTGAAGGTGATATTAAAGCACCAAAGGTCGACATTGAATGTCCAGATGTTGATGTCGAAGGCCCAGAGGGAAGGTTCAAAATGCCAAAATTCAAAATGCCATCATTTGGGTTCAGCGGGCCAAAGGTTGAGGGCCCAGATGTTGATGTGAATCTACCGAAGCTTGATGTGAAAGGCCCGAGTCTTGATATTAAAAGTCCAGATTTTGATATCGAAGGACCCGAAGGCAAAATAAAAGGCCCGAAATTCAAAATGCCGGAAATATCAGGTCCGAATGTATCATTGCCCAAATTGGATCTTCATCTGAAGGGCCCCAAGTTGAAGGGTGACGTGGATGTCTCTGTTCCCAAGATTGAAGGTGATATTAAAGCACCAAAGGTCGACATTGAATGTCCAGATGTTGATGTCGAAGGCCCAGAGGGAAGGTTCAAAATGCCAAAAATCAAAATGCCATCATTTGGGTTCAGCGGGCCAAAGGTTGAGGGCCCAGATGTTGATGTGAATCTACCAAAGCTTGATGTGAAAGGCCCCAGTCTTGATATTAAAAGTCCAGATTTAGATATTGAAGGACCCGAAGGCAAAATAAAAGGCCCGAAATTCAAAATGCCGGAAATATCAGGTCCGAATGTATCATTGCCCAAATTCGATCTTAAGGGCCCTAAATTGAAGGGTGACGTGGATGTCTCTGTTCCCAAGATTGAAGGTGATATTAAAGCACCAAAGGTCGACATTGAATGTCCAGATGTTGATGTCGAAGGCCCAGAGGGAAGGTTCAAAATGCCAAAAATCAAAATGCCATCATTTGGGTTCAGCGGGCCAAAGGTTGAGGGCCCAGATGTTGATGTGAATCTACCAAAGCTTGATGTGAAAGGCCCCAGTCTTGATGTTAAAAGTCCAGATTTGTGTATCGAAGGACCCGAAGGCAAAATAAAAGGCCCGAAATTCAAAATGCCGAAAATATCAGGTCCAACTATGTCACTGCCTGATGTGGACTTTCATCTGAAGGGTCCAAAGTTGAAGGGTGATGTGGATGTCTCTGTTCCCAAGATTGAAGGTGATATTAAAGCACCAAAGGTCGACATTGAATGTCCAGATGTTGATGTCGAAGGCCCAGAGGGAAGGTTCAAAATGCCAAAAATCAAAATGCCATCATTTGGGTTCAGCGGGCCAAAGGTTGAGGGCCCAGATGTTGATGTGAATCTACCAAAGCTTGATGTGAAAGGCCCCAGTCTTGATATTAAAAGTCCAGATTTTGATATCGAAAGACCCGAAGGCAAAATAAAAGGCCCGAAATTCAAAATGCCGGAAATATCAGGTCCGAATGTATCATTGCCCAAATTCGATCTTCATCTGAAGGGCCCCAAGTTGAAGGGTGACGTGGATGTCTCTGTTCCCAAGATTGAAGGTGATATCGAATGTCCTGATGTTGATATCGAAGGCCCAGAGGGAGGGTTCAAAATGCCAAAAATGAAGATACCATCATTTGGGTTCAAAGGGCCAAAGGTTGAGGGCCCAGATGTTGATGTGAATCTTCCAAGGCTTGATGTGAAAGGCCCCAGTCTTGATGTTCAAAGTCCAGATTTTGATATCGAAGGACCCGAAGGCAAAATAAAAGGCCCGAAATTCAAAATGCCGGAAATATCAGGTCCGAATGTATCATTGCCCAAATTGGATCTTCATCTGAAGGGCCCCAAGTTGAAGGGTGACGTGGATGTCTCTGTTCCCAAGATTGAAGGTGATATTAAAGCACCAAAGGTCGACATTGAATGTCCAGATGTTGATGTCGAAGGCCCAGAGGGAAGGTTCAAAATGCCAAAAATCAAAATGCCATCATTTGGGTTCAGCGGGCCAAAGGTTGAGGGCCCAGATGTTGATGTGAATCTACCAAAGCTTGATGTGAAAGGCCCCAGTCTTGATGTTAAAAGTCCAGATTTTGATCTCGAAGGACCCGAAGGCAAAATTAAAGGCCCGAAATTCAAAATGCCGGAAATATCAGGTCCGAATGTATCATTGCCCAAATTCGATCTTCATCTGAAGGGCCCCAAGTTGAAGGGTGATGTGGATGTCTCTGTTCCCAAGATTGAAGGTGATATTAAAGCACCAAAGGTCGACATTGAATGTCCAGATGTTGATGTCGAAGGCCCAGAGGGAAGGTTCAAAATGCCAAAAATCAAAATGCCATCATTTGGGTTCAGCGGGCCAAAAGTTGAGGGCCCAGATGTTGATGTGAATCTACCAAAGCTTGATGTGAAAGGCCCCAGTCTTGATGTTAAAAGTCCAGATTTTGATCTCGAAGGACCCGAAGGCAAAATTAAAGGCCCGAAATTCAAAATGCCGGAAATATCAGGTCCGAATGTATCATTGCCCAAATTCGATCTTAAGGGCCCTAAATTGAAGGGTGACGTGGATGTCTCTGTTCCCAAGATTGAAGGTGATATTAAAGCACCAAAGGTCGACATTGAATGTCCAGATGTTGATGTCGAAGGCCCAGAGGGAAGGTTCAAAATGCCAAAAATCAAAATGCCATCATTTGGGTTCAGCGGGCCAAAGGTTGAGGGCCCAGATGTTGATGTGAATCTACCAAAGCTTGATGTGAAAGGCCCCAGTCTTGATATTAAAAGTCCAGATTTTGATATCGAAGGACCCGAAGGCAAAATAAAAGGCCCGAAATTCAAAATGCCGGAAATATCAGGTCCGAATGTATCATTGCCCAAATTGGATCTTCATCTGAAGGGCCCCAAGTTGAAGGGTGACGTGGATGTCTCTGTTCCCAAGATTGAAGGTGATATTAAAGCACCAAAGGTCGACATTGAATGTCCAGATGTTGATGTCGAAGGCCCAGAGGGAAAGTTCAAAATGCCAAAAATCAAAATGCCATCATTTGGGTTCAGCGGGCCAAAGGTTGAGGGCCCAGATGTTGATGTGAATCTTCCAAAGCTTGATGTGAAAGGCCCCAGTCTTGATGTTAAAAGTCCAGATTTTGATATCGAAGGACCCGAAGGCAAAATAAAAGGCCCGAAATTCAAAATACCGAAAATATCAGGTCCAACTGTGTCACTGCCTGATGTGGACTTTCATCTGAAGGGCCCAAAGTTGAAAGGTGATGTGGATGTCTCTGTTCCCAAGATTGAAGGTGATATTAAAGCACCAAAGGTCGACATTGAATGTCCTGATGTTGATATCGAAGGCCCAGAGGGAGGGTTAAAAATGCCAAAAATGAAGATGCCATCATTTGGGTTCAGCGGGCCAAAGGTTGAGGGCCCAGATGTTGATGTGAATCTACCAAAGCTTGATGTGAAAGGCCCCAGTCTTGATGTGAAAAGTCCAGATTTTGATATCGAAGGACCCAAAGGCAAAATAAAAGGCCCGAAATTCAAAATGCCGAAAATATCAGGTATGAATGTTTCATTGCCTGATGTGGACTTTAATCTGAAGGGCCCTAAGTTGAAGGGTGATGTGGATGTGTCTGTTCCCAAGATTGAAGGCGATATTAAACCGTCGAAGGTCGACATTGAATGTCCAGATGTTGACGTCAAAGGCCCAGAGGGAGGGTTTAAAATGCCAAACATCAAAATGCCATCATTTGGGTTCAGTGGGCCAAAGGTTGAGGGCCCTGATGTTGATGTGAATCTACCAAAGCTTGATGTGAAAGGCCCCAGTCTTGATATTAAAAGTCCAGATTTGTGTATCGAAGGACCCGAAGGCAAAATTAAAGGTTCGAAATTCAAAGTACCGAAAATATCAGGTCCGACTGTATCACTGCCTGATGTGGACTTTCATCTGAAGGGCCCGAAATTGAAGGGTGATGTGGATTTGTCTGTTCCTAAGATTGAAGGCGATATGAAAGCAACAACGGTCGATATTGATTGTCCTGATGTTGATGTCAAAGGCCCTGAAGGAGAGATCAAAATGCCCAAATTCGGAATGCCCTCATTTGCGTTCAAAGGGCCAAAAGGTGAGGGCCCAGATGTTGATGTACATCTTCCAAAGGCCGGTATTGATGTCAAAGGTCCCAATCTTGGAGTCAAAAGTCCAGATTTTGAGTTTCAAGGACCTGAAGGCAAAGTCAAAGGTTCTAAATTGAAGTCTTCAAAAATATCAGGTCCGAGTGTATCTATGCCTGATGTGGACTTGAATGTGAAGGGCCCTATTTTGAAGGGTGATTTGGATATCTCTGTTCCCAAGATTGAAGGTGACAAACTCTGCAAAGCAGAAATTAAAGATCAGGATTTTGAGTTTGAGAGCCCAGATGTTAAGAATTTAAAGGGCAAGAAAGGTAAATTTAAAATTCCCAAGGTGAAGGGGAAATTGAAAACTGATGTCACTGCTGATTCTAATACTGGCAACATTCATCTGTCTGCTGACTCACCTGACTTGCATATCAAAGGTTCCAAGGTTAAAAAGCCTTTTTTTGGAAAATTGCATTTTCCTGATGTTGAATTTGATATCAAATCTCGAAAGCCTAAAGGAAGTGGTTCAAAATCAGTTGGATTTGATTCGTCACCTGGAAGTTTTAAAGCAGATTCACCAGATGTTAGCATGGAGGTCCCAGATTTGAAAGATAAAAAATCTAAAATTAAAATGCCAAATTTAATCTCTGGAT
>CM045733.1:67037500-67080000 GCA_024760905.1 Plotosus lineatus | reverse complement strand
CAATTTGAACCATCTGATACTGAAAAATAAAATCAATAACTAATAATAAATTCAAATTGATCAGCAATATTAACTTCGGAGCATAATATATAAAACACTAACCTACAAAACATAAATGAATAAAATTTTTTTATTATAATTATTATTATTGTCAAAATTATTAAATCCAGATTAATGGTACAATAAGCACATTTCGCAGTGCACAGCTTTTCGAAGCCGGGTTTAAAGCACGATGCTGAACTCTCAGCTCCTGCCCAATGCTGAACTGGGACCTGCACTTATTTTCGCAGCAATGACTTCATCCAGCATGACCAAAACAGTGTCTGCTGCAGGTCGGATCAGTTCCTCTGCTCTGCTCTGGGTTTTTTTTTTTTTGCACTGAGCAGTTTAGTTCTCCAACTTATCTGATGCTAACAGTGGTTTGCTGGAGTAGCATTCACAAAGCGGGATGGTTGTTGGCAATAGTCGGCTCGTTTATATATATATATATATATATATATATATATATATATATGTTTGTGTGTGTCTGTGTGTGGGTATGTATATATACTAGTACAACTCAGATTCCAAAAAAGTTGGCACACTATACAAGTTACCAATGGACCTCATTAGAGGTAATTGGCCTTCCAGCTTTTTGTTCTGCAATTGACTGTTCCTGCCTCTTATTGCCACCTATCCCAACTTTTGTTCGATTTGTGCACACCATGAAATCAATATATTTTTACATTTTATCAACTTTTGACCTGTCATCTATATTCTATTAGGAATAAAATATTGAAATTTGGCACTTCCACATCATTGCATTCACTTTTTATTCACAATTTGTTAAGTGTGCCAACTTTTTTGGAATCTGATTTTTATATATGTAGGTATGTGTGTATGTGTGGGTGTGTGTATATAAATTAAAAAAAAAACTTGTTGGGAAGGCAAAAACAAACATCCTAAATCACTTGAGCTGTTATGTAAGCCAAGGGAACAGGAAATGATGCTAGGTTTGACCGATGTGGAGTGAACAACATACTTGTACAGGGAGGACTTTACTTTCTGGTCTACATTAACTACAGAGGGATGTAAAGAGCAAAGATTTACTGAAGTATAGACTGTTTTATATTAGTGATTTGAATACATACATCGTATTTAAAGGGTATAAGCTACTTACTAATAGAAATTACATTTGTAAGGTAAGAACCATTTTTTTTCCTTTGCTTTAGTCATATCCTGGTATTGAACGTATGAAATTTCACAGATTTGTGTAATTGTCACATTACAGGCAACATTCATGTGGAGGAATATGAATTTCATTTTAATGCATTCATTACATAAATTTAGAATAAATTTGACAAATGTAGGATGCCATATAGTTTATGTTGGGGGACAGCATCTGAACAAGTGTATTACATAATACATGTATTAATTTAGAAAATGTTTGCCACCTATTTCAACTACTCAGAGAGCCTCATTGTTTAGTGGCTGTTCAATAACAAAGAAAAATGCTATTTACAAATCATATAGCATTGCTCATGTGTATATTCGAGCTCTCAACTTTTTCTGGAAAGGCAATTTAGTTTTTTACAAGACAGCTTATTACTATAAATTCTATAAGTGTACTCTGTAATTGCAGGCACCTTAAAGGACAGGAAATGTGCCTCCACTAGTAAAAACAAACCTTTGAGCAGATGATGAATCTGGGGTTGGGTCACGGGGGGAAGCAGTCAGGTCCAGATATCCCTCTCCCAAGCCACTTCCTCTAGTTCTTTCAGGGAGATACTGGGGCATGACCCCCAAACCAGTCAAGCGGCATGGTCCCTTCATCATGTTCTGGGTGGACCCCAGGGTCTCTTTGCAGCTGGACATGTTTGAAACACGACACCAGGGAAGTGTGTGTGTGTGTGTGTGTATATACATATAAGTGTATATATATATATATATATATATATATATACTGTATAGATGTACTGTGTATATATGTATATATATATATATATATATAAGGACAGGACAAAGACTTTCTATTGAAACTCCATTTATCACTACAGATCTGTTTCGAGGGGTGGTGAAACCATCCTCTCTCTTCAGGTGATTATAGATCTATATAGATCTATAATCTATAGATCTTATAATCTTATAGATTACAAGATGTCATTACAAGATGACAAGATATAGATCTTATAATCTATATATCTAAATATAGATATTATAATATACCTATATATTATTTGCTCTACCAAAAAGTATTGAGCACTCTCCTACGGAAGGATCTACTCAGAAAATCCTCTCTCTCTCTCTCTCTCTCTATATATATATATATATATATATATATATATATGTAATATGTAGATATTACAAAAAAAAAAACGCGATGCAACATAGCCGCAGGAATTGAAGTGTGACGTAGCAGGGATCCCTTGCTGCTTCGCGCTTCAATTCATGTGGCTTCAGTGCATCGTGTTTTTTATTTTTATTATTTTTTTTAATATTAATCAAATTAAAAAATAAGGAAATTAAGGAAGACTAGGGGAAAAAGTTAGCGAAAAGGCTACAAAAAGAAGGCAAATTCGTCAAAACCCCCCTTAAAGAAACACAAAACAAAAAAAAAACAACCCAAGACCTCCAATCAAAACTAGTTACATTTTTGTGAGATGCGCATCTGGGTGCGTGTACCCACATTTGTGTGCGTGCATGCGCTCATCTGTATGTGTGTGTATTTATATTTTATATACATCTTATGTATTATTTTTCATGTTTTTTGTTATAAGCATTTATAGCTTTGAATATGTATTTATTGATACTATACACACATATACATATACATCAGTCGGGGGGGGATCCTACTTCGTGGAGTTCGGTAATCGTGGGGGGATATCGGTCCCAATTAACCATAGAAAGTGAGGGATCGCTGTAAATATATATATATATATATATATATATGTATATATATATATATGTATATATATGTGTATATATATGTATATATATGTATATATGTATATATGTATGTATATATGTATATATGTATATATGGTTATCATCCTCTTCCGTGCCCTCCTCACTTCACCCTTACTAATCTTTGCTATTTCCTGCTCCTTAACGGTCACCTCTTCTACTCTTTTTTTCTCTCTTATTTTCCTCATTCATCAGCTCTTCAAAGTACTCTTTCCATCTTCCCAGCACACTTCTGTCATCACTCAATACATTTCCCTCTCTGTCCTTAATCACTCTAACTTGCTGCATGTCCTTCGCATCTCTATCTCGCTGCTGAGCCAACCTGTATGAATCATTTTCTCCCTCCTTACAGTCCAACCTAGCATACAAGTCATCATATGCCCTCTGTTTGGCCTTTGACACCGCTACTTTTGCCTTACACTGTGTCTCCCTGTACTCCTGTTTACTCTCTTCGGTCCTCTCAATGTCCCATTTCTTCTTAGCTAACCTCTTCCTTTGTACACACTCCTGCACTTCCTCATTCCACCACCAAGTCTAATTCTCTACTTTCCTTCCAGAGGACACACCAAGTACTCTCCTACCTGTCTCCCTGATTACATTTGCTGTGATTGTCCAGTCATCTGGAAGCGCTTCCTGACCACACAAAGCCTGTTTCAACTCCTCCTTGAAGACAACCCGACACTCTTCCTTTTTCAGCTTCCACCACTTTGTCTTCTGCTCTGCCTTTGCCTTCTTCACTTTCCTCACCATCAGCATCATCCTGCACGCCACCATCCTATGCTGTTTGGTAACACTATCACCCACTACTACTTTGCAATCACTGACTTCCTTTAAATTACATCGCCTACACAAGATGTAGTCTACCTGTGTGCTCCTTCCCCCGCTTTTATAAGTCACCCTATGCTTCTGTCTCTTCTGGAAGAAAGTATTCACCACAGCCATTTCCATCCTTTTTTGCAAAATCTATCAACATCTGTCCTTCTGTGTTCCTGTCCTGGATACCAAACCTGCCCATCACTTCCTCGTCCCCTCTGTTGCCTGCACCAACACGTCCATTGAAGTCTGCACTAATAACCACTCTTTCACCTCTGGGGATACTCTGCATCACTTCATCTAACTTGCTCCAGAATCTCTCCTTCTCTTCTAGCTCACATCCTGCCTGAGGGGCATAAGCACTAACAACATTGAACATCATACCTTCAATTTCTAACTTGAGACTCATCACTCTGTCTGACACTCTTTTCACTTCTAGAACATTCCTGACCAACCCCTCCTTCAAGATGACTCCTACTCCATTTCTCTTCCCATCCACACCATGCTAAAACAGCTGAAACCCTGTTCCTAAGCTTCTACTGCCCTCCCAAGCCAGACCGCAGTATCTGCAAAATCATGAAACTGAGGACTTGGGGGTCGCATGCCTTTTTGCAGATACTGCACATTGTCATAGGCATTTTCTCAGTATCTAGAGGTCTTTCATAGTTAATATTTATATCACTAGGTGGAGCTGATTGCACTTAGTCAGAAAAACATAAAAGGCCAATTTGGCTAAAATTGCAGATACTGCGGTCTGGCTTGGGAGGGCAGTCTAGCCTTGCTACCTTTCCACCTGGTCTCCTGAACACAGAGTATGTCCAACTTACTCCTCTGCATCATGTCAGCCAGCCCTCTACCTTTGCCTGTCATAGTTCCAACATTAAAAGTCCCTACTCTCAGTCCTAAACTCATGCTTTTCTCCCTCTCTCTCCACCTATGAACGCCCCCCCCCCCCCCGCCTCTCCTTCTTCGACCATTAGTAGTATAATTTCCACCAGCATCCTGTTGGTTAACAGCACTGGTGGCGGTTGTTGTTAACCCGGGCCTCGATCAATCTGGTATGGAGGTGATATTTGTGATTTGCATCATAAAGTTTGGCATTGGTTTTACATCAGATGCCCTTCCTGATACAACCCTCTGCATTTATCCGGGCTTGGGACTGGCGTGGGGGAGAGACACTGGTTTGTGCCACCCCTCACGGTGGCATTCATATACATCTGTGTCATATGTGTGTGTATATATATATATATATATATATATATATATATATATATATATATATATATATATATATATATATCATATACATCTGTGTCATATATATACAGATGTATATGATATATATGGGCAGCTAGCATTGAGCTACCATAGCATATTATCTCATGATAGGAGTTGTTGCATGCTTCGTTACCCAAAGCTAAAGCTGCTTATAGCTGTAGTAGGATCGACCGGTCATAGACAAGCATAGTGCAAAATATGAACAAATAAAACAAATTAAAACAAACAAAGAAACAATTTGACTTTGAGAGCTCCACGACGTCGCCCTCTAGACAGCGCCATCTTGGAGACGTCACTCCAAGACGTCACTCCAAGTTCAATGTAAAAGGACATGAAGAGTAATAAAGTATATCATTATGGTATCATTTGTTAAACATGCTACAGAACATAAAATCTCATGCACAAACATTCTAAACATTAACTTCAGTATTGTACTGGAATAATAATTGAAAAGACTTTAATACAACAATTCAGAGAAACTGTTGTTTCTTCAGTAGAAAGTCTTATTTCTTCAGAAGAGAAATCCAACATTTTCTATCGCTTAGCCAGAGAAGACGCACAGCATTTGAGTGGCATCATAGAGCTTAACGGGTAATTAAAACACACAAAAAAGAGGCTAATTGACAACTTGTGCGCGAATGAGGAAAAAGGGGCATAACATCATCTCAACCAATCAGCAGGAAGGAGGACGGCCATTGGCTGAATTTGAGTGACGTGTCAGTTGCTTGGCAGTCCATGAATATTCAAACCGTGAGTGCAAAACCGCGAAGAGTCAAGGGCTTACTGTATATATATATATATATATATATATGTGTGTGTGTGTGTGTGTATATGTATATATATATAATATACACACACATACAGATGGTATTGCATGAGAAGATGACATATACATATATATATACAACTATATATATATATATATATATATAGTTTATTTATTTATTTATTTTTTGCATATTTTAACTTGTATACCAGGATGCCAAGGTCAATTTTGACCAACTGTGATTTATTCTTCAACATAGTCTCCCCTATAGTCTTCTATAATCTTATTTCATCAGTTACAGAGCTTGGGTAAAGATTTGGACAAAAAACCTCGATCGGTTATATGTTTATGTATATCTTTAAATCTTCACAATATATGAAAAAAAGTTAAAGGAAATGTTATTTTCAATGTCGTAATTTCTGTTTGCTTATTCTTATTTTCTGAGACATCTAAAACATAACATTACGCATGCAATTTGAGAAAGAAATGGTGCTTTCAATGTTTTTGATCAACAAGAATTAAATTTATTTATTTTTATGTAAAAGAGAACTTATTTTATGTTCGGCACTGAATAACCAAACCACTGTACTCTTTTCAACAACATCATACTACTGTTCTGTCGGACAAAAAAAAAAAAAAATCACATGACCTATTCCATTGCTCTCGAGTCTGATGTTTATGCTCCCTGGCAAACCGAAGCCATTATTTTTGATTCTCACTAACTATTGTTTTCTAATGGCCACACTGCTGTTTATTCCAATTCTGTGAGACGTCTTCAGTGTGAGTTTGAATATGCTTTACATGTATATTGCATACATGTTTACATACTCTATGTATATTATGCAAGAATGATGGTAATAATAACTCTTTAACTAGTGTCCTTAATGTTTAACTCTTGCTTAGAATGGAGGTTCACAGTATTATCTTTTTTTCTCTCTGTAGTTTCTAGTGATGAGAATGTCCCATGGGACGTCAACAGATGAAAAGACTATACTGTGTGTGTGTGTGTGTGTGTGTGTGTGAGAGAGCGTGTGTGTGAGCGTGTGTGTGTGAGCGAGCGAGTGAGAGAGAGAGAGAGAGAGAGAGGAGAAACAAGGGTATGTGTGCATGTATGTGAGCATAAAATAAACCTGCACAGTTCAGGCTAGAGGAAACGAGTATTCTGCTTTTTGAGGATGATTGTATTGCAGTCCATCCTTCTCAAGCTACTTGATTTACTTCACTAGGATCTGACCTCTGTATTCTGTCATTTTTGGTACTGTCTCTGTTCAACATCATTAGCTGCTGGAAATTGGGATTGACGTTTGGAACTGCTTTTGGATTATTTCTTCTATATTTATTCATGGGTGCATGCAGAAAGGCACTGGACAGCAGAAGAGAGGGAAAGAAGACGATGGACAGAGAGGTTATCATTCTTGTGCTGTAACTGAACAACAGGAGCGGCAGGCAGAGTTGCGTGGGGGGGTGCTATAAGACAAAAGCTGCAGACACTGTTCGCTTACCGACCACAACGTGCAACAAAAGACAAAAGAAGAAGAGAAGGCTATTGAACATAGGACTCAGGCTTTTTTCCACCTTTATTGTCATTCTTCCATGAGCTACTGCCTCCCTGTTGAGGACGTATAGAATGTCTGTTTCGGGGAAGAAAGAGTTTGATGTAAAACAGATCCTTAGACTTCGCTGGCGCTGGTTCAGTCATTCCTCTCAGACATCAGCTGGAAATGTGGGGTACATTCAGCAAGAGGGATTCGAGCATGGGTGCACATCAATCCAGAGCCGACTAAAGAGTCACTCCCGGGATAGAGGAGGACTTCGTAAGAGCAACAGCCCTGTGCACAGCATTCTGTCTCCCTCCCCGGGCTCAACACCTGTCTATGTCAGAACAGGCAGTCAATCATGGCACCAACAGAACCTCATCCAGCACCTCCAGGCCAGTGAAGAGTCTCCAAAAAACAATTCGCTCTCTATTACTAGCAAAGGGAATGGCAAGAACAGCCAAGAAAATTTGAAAAGCCACCCAGAGGAATGCCTTGAAGAAGAATCCACTGACAGGTAAAAAAAAGAAGAAAACCTGAGCAGAAATAGACAGAGGAAGACCGGTGAAGATATGCCTGTAGCTGTTAGTTAGCAACAGGAAGGAACCATTTATATTACACCTGGAGACACTTTCCTCTGTATGTACTGCATGATTTTGAATGGTGGATCTTCTGCTCTGACAGTGCGTGAATTTAAAAATAATTCTATGGCAGCAGTAGTTTAAAAAAACATTATGTAGACGCTGCTGTACTTATTGTCTACATATGTCCAAGCTCATTACCGTACGCTGGTTGCATGAACTCGATATGGGTACGATTTGTTTTATTGTCTTTTACTGTGTTTACTAGTCAGGATTGCTAATATGATAACTCCTCAGAAATATCACTTGCCCATCAAATTCATCATGTAATTGCCACCACTGTTCACCTTGGGGTGGTTCATTCACATTGCACATGGGGTGCAGAAACATGGCCCTTTGAAATATCTGAAGATAAATTATTCATCAGGTCGACATCTTGCTAGCAGTAGTTGAGACAAGCGAACCATGTGGTTTTATCATATACACAGCATATATTAAAATATACAAACAAACTATGCAGTAAGCTCTGCGGTGGCCTGGTGGGCTGTTCAGGTTGTACTGCGCCCTCACCCAGAATTGGCTGAAATGGGTGACAGCCTCCCTCTGATTCTAATTATTAAGTATAATCTAAGTATTAAGCGGTTCAGAAGATGAATGCATGAAACTATATAGTAAATGTTTGCCATTTTGCATCCAATATATGTTTAATTTCATATATTAGTGCTTTAGTTTTACATTTTAGAACAGGAATACTGCTGTAGCAGAAACCATGGTAGCAATTGTTATAAAACAGGCAATGAGAATAACGTAGCTGTGGTGCAAGATTTAACAAGATAAAGTTTCAGTGAAGGTTTTATTTTTTTTTTTATGGAAAAAGTAATGAAATTCCATAGATGCATTGTGTACCTCATGGGGAATGTTTTTCCTATTCAACTTTCCCCGGGTGACTCTAGCTGAGTGTATCTAGTATGAAGACATTCACAGCACGAGAGAATACCCAAGCCATTTTTCAGAGAAAGGAAAAAGGCATCAGTCGCATGCTATATAAAGTAAGGTGATCCTTTTTGTGTTCCATGAAGTCTGATCTAAGAGAAAACACTTTAAAATGCACAATTTCAATTCCATGTCCAGGAAGATACAGTCATGTGAAAAAATTAGGACCCCATTAAACAAGCAACTTTTTTATTAAGAAATGTTCACATAATGTCCAGTCTTGTTTTTATTTATTTTGTGAAAAGAAAGTGATTAAATTGTAATTAAACAACACAAATGAACATTATATGTATTTTACTAATCAAACAAAATATATGAACAACAATATATATTTCAATGGAGGAAAAAAATTTGGACAGCTTTCCCCTAATAACTACCGTTACCTCTTTTGGCTGAAATAACTTCAGTTAGACGCTTCTTGTTGCCATCTAGCAGTTTCTGCCATCAATCAGAGGCATGTTTGCCCCAGTCTTCAATGCAGAATTCTTTCAGCTGTGCGATGTTGGAGGGGTTTCTGCATGCATAACCCGTTTCAAGTTACCACATAGCATCTCAATGGGTGTAAGATCCAGGCTTTGACCAGGCCATTCCAGGACTATCCACTTAGTTTTCAGTCAGTCCTTGGTTGATTTACTGGTATATTGTGGGTCATTATGATGTTCCAGTGTCCAGTTCTGTTTCCGATTTAATTTTTTTACAGATGGCTTCACATGTTCTTCAAGCACCCCGTGATACACAATAGAATTCATAGTGGATTCTATGATGGTGAGCTGGCTAGATCCTGCTGCAGCAAAGCATCCCCCAAACTATGACACTTCCACCTTCACAGTTTGTATGAGGTTCTTTCCGGGAATGCTGTCTTTGGTTTCCGCCAATTATGTCTTCTGTCATGGTGTCCAAACAATTCAACTTTATACTCATCTGGCCAAAGGACGTTATTCCAGAAGACCTGGTCTTTGTCTATGTTCTGTCTGATAAATGTCAGTTTGGCCTTAATGTTATTTTTTAGAGAGCGAAAGTTTCCTCCTTGCACACCTCCCATGAAGGCAAAACTTATGTAATCTCTTTCTGATAGTTGAGTCATGCGCTTTCATTATATTTTTGAGCTTTTGATGACTTTTTTAGCATCTTGCAGTCTGCTCTGGGGTGTGAAGTTAGTTGGCCATGGTGGCAGTTGTTTTGATGTCTTCCACTTGTTAACAATTTTCCGAATGGGCTCATAAGCAGACAGTTTTCTTTCTGAGGACCTCAGACAAGCTCTTTGGCTCTCACCATGGTGCTCATTCTCACTTCAACAGACAAGGGCACACCTAACTAAATGTCTGAGGTTTACCTAAGGCAAGCCTTCTTCGAAATGCTGGGTAAGGATGTCGTGATCATGTGTGCCTGATCGGATACACCTGTGTATGCTTTTAAGGTGGAAAAGATTTTCCCCTCCATTCAAATACACATTGTGGTTCATATATTTGTTTGTTGAGTAAAATATGGTAATTTATGACATGTAATTACAGTTAAATCACTTATGTTGCCAGAAATAAATAAGACATTTATGTGAACATTTCTTAGTAAAGACTTTACTATTTTACAGGATGCCCTGATTTTTTTCACATCACTGTTTATATAATTGACTGTAAATATATCTATTATTATATCATTATATATTGGTATATGTTACAAACAAAGACTGCTTTACAATAATTGATATATCCTTTCGGCTTTTCCCTTTTTACAGGGGTCGCCACACTGAATCATCTGATTCGCATGTTTGATTTGCCATAGGTTTTTACGTCGGATGCCCTTCCTGAGACAACCCTTTAGCAAGGGCCAGAAATACGCAGACAACTCTCTCTCTCTCTCTCTCTCTCTCTCTCTCTCTATATATATATATATATATATATATATATATATATATATATATATATATATATATATATATATATATATATATATATATATATATATATATATATATATATATATATATATATATATATATATATAATATTATATTATATTTGAATATGTATGTGAGTGTATATGTATATGTGTATACAGTGGTACCTCACCTTACGAAATTAATCCGTTCCAGAAGTGGTTTCGGAACCTGATCTTTTTGTAAGTTGAGCCGCATTTTACATGTAAAACGCGTGATTTGTTTCAAGGCCCCCAATACTACCCCCTAAACCCTTTAAAAATTATAAAA
Organism: Plotosus lineatus; assembly: GCA_024760905.1. Lineage (NCBI taxonomy): Eukaryota > Metazoa > Chordata > Actinopteri > Siluriformes > Plotosidae > Plotosus > Plotosus lineatus. The sequence continues at coordinate 67,068,888 of CM045733.1, read as the reverse complement.
GCATACCTTGTAAGGCCTCCTTCTGCTTCAATATCGTACCGACGGTAGACGGGTTTGGCCATATTCCTTTGAGATATCACTCAAGCGCATGCCAAGAGCCAGCTTCTTCTTTTCACTTGCACCAGGAATCACTTTCACCGGGAAGCACGCGTGCACATGTGTGTTGACCATGTCTTCTTAGCAGAGTTATAATCTTACAAATGTTTATGCAAGGTTAAAAGCCTGACCCAAAAAAGTAAAGTTGCAATGAGCACACTCGAAAAATACACAAAACAACAGTAACTCTATCCTTTATGCGTGTTGGAACTCCGTGAAAGAACAATCAGTCAAAAAGCGTCATGGGTATTATGGAGATACAGCTCCATAATATCCAATGGGAGGGAGCTGTGTCATGGGTATTATAGAGATGCAGCTCCCTCTTAGCCAATGGGAGGCCAGAGGGTGGGATGTTGGGAGATAGCCAATGGGAGAGCAACTAACGCATTGTTTGAATTTTTGAGATGGTGCTTTTGTAACTTGAATTTGTTTCACATCTAGAGATGGAAATTTTAGGTAAATTACGTTTCATAACCTGGATTTTTCATTTGTTGGGACTTTCGTAAGGTGAGGAACCACTGTATATGTCTGTGTATGTGTGTATATATATATAATATAATATATACATATAATATATATATATATATATATATATATATATATATATATAAAATATATTGCGGTGGTGACCCATTGGTAAGGATATTTTAGAAATTTTTTAGTTTTTTCAGATTACTGATCTCAAGGTTCTTGGCTGAAGCCTCACTGCCAACAATTGACACTGCTTTCCCCCCTCAGTGATAACTGTAGTTATCAAAGACTGGCCATGTCTCTCACTGTCTATGGTTAGAGGGAAATCAGCAATGGTTCTATTACATGCCTCTCACGTCCTATGGTGAGAGACATGTAATTTCATCAAGAGTAGGCTGCAAAGCATGCATAGACCTTCTTCAAACATTGCTTAGCAGGGCAGAGATGATCTGAGGATTGTTTTCCAGCTGTGTCATATCCTGTTTGTACTTGGAGTGTCACAGGAAAAAAAGAAAAGCATCTGCCTTTCTCTTTTTGATGTTACACGCCAGAAATCTTTTCTCCTATATGGGTTTTTTTCTGCATCCTGATGTAATGCACCATCAACCTGTAGAGAAGTGTGGTGCTTCCTCCTTTGGTACACTTTAGTTTGGTATAATAAAAAGGATTAACTATGCTCATGATAACATCTGGCATAGTTGTTTCAGAGACAAGTTTTCAAATAATCTGACATTATAAACTTCATGAGAGCAAAGATTTACTAAAGTAAGATCAACAATCCAACTCAGAAAGGCATTTTGGTTTCCCCAAGCACATATATTGTATGTGTTGACATTTCTATTACTGAACTGTTAGATGTACAACAGGTTTACATGTAACAGAGTCAGAGAGACTATTGGAACTGCAACATATAGCACCAAGCAAACAGCATCATAGTCCCCTGCATGTTCTCTCTAATTTAGTCGTATCCAATTGTCTACCCTATCACATGACCACTGCCAACTAGGGAGGGACATAGCTCAGTCAGATACCTAGTTAGCAACATTTCTGTGGTGCTTCATCCTTACAAGAAAGTTAAAGTCATACTATTTACCTATATACATGTAAATGGGAATTTTGACTCAACTTAGCTGCTAACTTGCCCACATTCATTTATTCAATTTCTGAACTGCTTAATCCAAATTAGGGTCGTGGGTAGCCTAGTATCTATCTCAGCTGACTCTAGGTGAGAGCAGAGTACACTTTGGACAGCTCACCAGGGCATCACAGGGCAGAAACATGCTGATGGCGATGCAACCTACTTTTGGCGAACGTCAGCAATGGTTCTTTTACATCACTCTCACCATAGAAAGTGAGTGACATGGCCAGCCTTTGAAAACCCAGTTCGCTGCACTAAGGGGACAGCAGCGACAATCATTGACTCTGGGTCTTTAATCCCCCAACCTTGAGTAATCCAGCACCTTACCACCATACCACCACTGCCCTCACAAGCATATTCATACGAGCTATGTAATGATGTCTCTATAAAAATTAAGGTATTACAGTATTTTGTGGAAAGCACCACAGAGATCTTCAGCTAAGTTTATAATCTGTAGCATGAAATGGTGGCGCAGTATATGAAAGCATGTTTCTTGACATACGGCATAAATGTGGTAGCCTCGTCTAAGGTGTAATGCCATCTAACAATTAGAATTCCTAGGAGAGGATCCAAATTGGTCATGACTCTGACCATGGATAAAGAAAGTATACCCTAATTTGTGCTATTTTGAAGTTATGTTCCAGCTAATTATTCTTGGGTTAAAATGTCAAATTAAGAATTTTTATTTACAAATAATCTGTACACTATATTACACATAGATCAGTGCAAATCCATGACATTATATCAATGACTCTTCTATGAAACTGCCTTTATTTTAAACTACCCTTTTATTTATAGTTTGTAAAATATAGGAATTCCCTAGGTCCAGTCCTTGGACCTACTTTGTTCCTTTTGTGTACAAATCATAATCAAATATATAGATATGTAACATATATATACACACAATACTTTTATATACTGCCATGGAGAAAATGTTTCAATTATGAAAATAAATTATACAACTGATTGTTAGAGAATGGTAGGATAAAAAATATTAGTTATAAATGCTGAAAAGTCAAATACTATGATGGTTAAAACAAAGCAAAAAGAAGGCTTCTTTTGAATATTGAATTGTATTTAACTACTAAAAGATTAAAAACTGTATCAGAATGGGATTACCTAGGTTTAAAATTGACAAACTGGAATACATATGTGCATTTACTGAATCTTAAATTGAATAAAATTGTGGGTGCATTTTCAAGGCAAAGGCACTGTTTACCAAGACATGTGATGATACAATGCTATGAGTATTTAAGCCAAAAATAGATTACTGAATTACAGTATAGGGTTACACTAGTGTTAAAAATATAAAGAAAATACAAATAATGTAAAATAGTGTAGCAAGGTTAATTTATTAGAACTATGATCAAAGATATGAATGTTAGAAAAGAAGGAGTTAGTCCATGTCAATTGTTCTTTAATATTTAAAAGTATTCACAGTTTGGCACCTGATCATTTGTGTAGTAAAATGTCAACAGCTATTGAAGTGCCAGACAGAATGACAATACATCTTCATGAAAATAATGTTGCTGGCAGCATGGTGGCACAGTGGTTAGCAAGTCTGCCTCACAGCAAGAAGGCCCAAGTTCAATTATTGGGTTCGGACATTTCTGTGTGGAGTTTGCATGTTTTTCCTTGGCTTGTGTGGTTTTCCTCCACGTACTACAGTTTCCTCTCACAATCCAAAAACATGCACAAATCAGTTGTTCCAAATTACTACTATGTCTGAGTGTGAATGGTTGTGTGTGTGTGTGTGTGTGTGTGTGTGTGTGTGTGTGTTGGCTCTGCGATGGCCTGGCGAGTTGTCCATGCTGTACCCTACATGATGACATGGCCGCCAGGCTCCCCACGACCCTAATTAGGATTAAGTGGTTTAGAACATGATTGAATGAATGATTGTTATTGTTCCATGCATGCCTGTTGATCACAGGAAGGTTTCAGTCCTTAGGGATCATTTATGAGTGTAAATGAATTTAAGAAAAAAAGCAAATGGCTATTTTACAAGGATATGATTGTTTACACTGGTGCTTTTATAAGTATAATTGATTGTACATTATTTTGTGTTAATTTTGTGTTTACACCAGGGCCACATTGAAAAACAGCAATGCTAAAGGGGATGAATCAAATGTACAGTATTTGAAATGAAACCCTGAGTGTATGAGGAATGTGGAATTATAGAGAATGTTTTGGATTATAACTTAAGTCTAGGGGCAGTGGTGGTCTAGTGGTATAAGGTGCCGGATCGCTGATCCAAAGGTTGGGGGTTCGAGTCCCACTCTTCAAAAGGTTGTCACTATTCCCCCCCCCAGTGCAGCTAACCGGGTTATCAAAGGCTGGCCATGTCTCTCACTGTCTATGGTGTGAGGTTCATGTAAAAGAACCATTGCTGACTTTCGACAAGAGTAGGCTGCAAAGCCGTCAGCGTGTTTCCATCCTGCGATGGCCTGGCGAGCTGTCCAGGGTGTACTCTGCCCTCATCCTGAGTTGGCTGGGATGGGCACCAGCCTCCCCGAGACCCTAATTAGGATGAAGCGGTTACAGAAGATGAACTGATGAACTTAAGTCTTAAATGCCGAGAAAAAAATAATGTGACCTTGGTCAAGTAGGAATCATATGTTTCCCACAAGTTTCATCTCAACTACAGACTTATCATATAAGTTTCAACTAAAATCCTGTTTCAACTAAAATATGGCAGAAGAGGTGCACAGTTATTTTCAGTCAGAATACGATGCCTCTGGCTTAACATGCGGCTGCATTGCAAGCAAATATTCAGAAGATCAAAGCCATGCCTGGAAAGAGCTTTAACCTTGGTTGGTTAAACTAAAGAAATCATGTCTTATTGTGAAACCCAACTGTGATATATCAATCTGGGTGTTTGAACAAGTACAATAAACTCAAAACTGTCTAAGATGAGAGAACAATTTGCTGCTGTTCTCTGTGCGATTATAGTGTAGGCCTCCGTCAGTCCCGAAGGACTATGGCTGCGCTCTGGCCAGTATCCCGACTGGTGATACTCCCCAGTGCACAGAGCCTGGGTAGGGAGTAATGAGGGACAGGCTGTTACCCAAGCAGCAAGTCCCCCCCTGTCTCGGCGCCACCGGAAGGATCCAATGGAAAGGCAAGTGCCGATACGACTGGGTTCCAGTGCCGCTGCAGGAGAGAAACTACGGTCAATTTAGAATGGCCAATTAACCTACAGTGCACGTCTTTGGATTGCGGGGGAAACCGGAGCACCCGGAGGAAACCCGCACAAGCACGGGGAGAACATGCAAACTCCACACAGAAACGCCCAGGCTGGGAATCGAACCCGGGCCTTCTTGCTGTGAGGCGGACGTCCTAACCACTACGCCACCTGTGCGATTATGAATAATAATATTGGCAATATTTGACCGTGATGAAAGGGAATTATTATTAGATAATGAGCCATGTTGTGAATGAAGGATTTGTGCTATACTCAGAAGATACTGTAAATACAGTGACCCCCCTGCCCGTCATTCGCTGGGGTTGCGTTCTGCCCCTTCCCGCGGATCCTGAAAATCCGAGAATTACCTTATGTATGTATATTACATGCACTAAAATATGCTTCTTAAACACATTCTATAAACAGTCTTACCCATTAATACAGTAATAATGCGGTAAAATGCACCAATGATGAAGTAAAAACTTTAATTTTGTACTGACATAATATTTATTAATAAATAAGGCGCTTAGGCTCCTTACCAGAAGCTAGAGAAGATGCAGAGTGTTTGAGTGGCATCATAGGACTTAAATAATAACTTAAAACACACTAAAAAAAGGTGAATTCACAATTCAAGCAATCACGTTGTTGACACGTGCGCTAAGGACAAAAAAACAAACAAACAAAAAAAAAAAACGAAGTGTACACATCATCTGCAACCAATCAGCAGGAGGGAGAAACAAAAGCTCTCAGCCACTGGCTAGATTTGAATCACGTGTCAGTAACTTCCGGGTCCTGCCGCTAATCCGTGAGTATGTGGGGCTGCGACCAGTGAACCGCGAATGGGCGGGGGGTTACTGTATTCATTTAGTTCAGCTGAGGTAAAAATGCACACCACTTTTTACACGTGGATGGTAACAGATAATCGGCATGGTGCGTTGGCCCTACAATGGTCTGGCAAGCTGATAAGTGTATACCTGCGTTCACCTGGAGTTGGCTGAGATAGGTGCCAGCCTTGGATTAAGTGGCTTAGAAAATGAATTGAATAATTTAACACCGTTAATATTACCAACTGTAAACACTATTATCACAGCAAGTGAATGTAGAATTTATTTATTTATTTTTAACTATAAAGTAGTGTATACATTTTCTCTGTTTTACGTAAGGATATCCTTAGGATTGCCCATGTACAGTGTATCTAAATTTTCAAACATCATGTGAATTTTTACAGTTTATGCACCCTTTAATGTGAGACCTATATTATACTGTTGCACTAAACCCGTTCCTCCTGCAATGCAGATACCAACACAAATTATTGATGCATCAGGAATTTGAATTTAATATGCTAATCCCAAGTAATAAATCCTGCTGCAGTCATAGCACTATGTTAAATCAAATTAGAAATTTATTCCACAGATCCATTAACCTCAATCTAACTGGTAGCTACAATAATCAGCCACTGAGATGGTCATATCAGTAAGACACAACATGTACATGTATCAGATATCTGATTTTATTCTGGTTTAAAGTAACTATAAAGATGTTAAACGTGCGTATTTAATGTGATCTGTGTACATTTGATCTGTTTTAACCATTTCCAGTGTTTTTTTTTTTTTTTTCCTTATCCTTTTTTTTTAACATATCCAATAGTTACAAAGAAACTTTGACATGTAGCCTATCAAAAGAAATTATATAAAAACAGCATTCACGTGAAGCACAACAACAACACATCAAATTTTTCAGCTGAAAGAAGAAATGATCTGACTTAGTGGCAGGCAAGACTCAGTAGAGGGATCCTTTCATCTTTTTACCCATCTGGCATGGGGTTCTGCCTGAGGTTGTTTTTAAAATGTGCACTTTGCAATGCAGATGTAGTCTATTCACCAGTGGTAGAATCTTTTTTTTTTTTTTTTTTTTTCTGTATACAGTGCTTAACAATTGTATTATACCACCACTCACAATTAATCAATCCATTCATTTTCTGAATCGTCTAATCCTAATTAGGGTTGCAAGGAGGCTGGAACCCATTTCAGCCCAGTCCGGGCAAGGGCGGGGTACACTCTAAACCGCTCGCTAGGCCATCGCTGAGCCTACACACACACAATCATTCACATTCACACTCACACTCACACCTATGGAAGAGACAAATTAGCTTAGTGTGCATATGTCCTCTCACAATTAAGAGAAATGTCATTTGTTTTGGCTGTGGATTCATATAAAGTTGTGTTCAAAATAATAGCACTGTCTTTAAAAAGTGAATAAAGCTCAAGGAATAATAAAGTTAGTTGAACTAACCTACCTGGGCCAGCCTAATGCTCCCATGGTGGCCCAGTCTCCTCAAAGGCAGACACGGACTGATAGGGATTCTGGTCCTTGTCAGCCCCCGACCAGGCCGGATTACTTCTATGAGCATGGGTTTCGGTGACTTCCGGTGGTACCCCCGGCCTGGCGCCACCAGCAGCTATTGCCACCAGACCAGATAATCCCTCTTCTTCTGATGGATTTTCAGTCCTCTGCCTTTCTTAGAACTTCTTGCATACAACACACTGTTCATTGGTTGCCTTCTGTAACAAAGTTCCCAGATCCACCTGGTTGCCATCATCTACTGTCAAAATCCTTATAATAGCTTTTATTTCCATACACACAAATGCATGGGGAACACTCGACAAAAAATTGTCTGCGTTCTTCTTTACAAACTCATTTACTGTATAAACTGAAACATGGTTTAGTGTTTTGTTTTCCTTTGAATCACTGAATTAATATTTATTTGTATAACCAATGTTTATGAAAAATGCTGCACATTTATGTTGCATAAAATCAACCAACTTGTGCCACCTGTGAGCAGGTGTTCCAGTCCGAGATGTTGGACCATATTCCACAGTTCTTCTGCATTTCCGCATGCAGCTCTTTCTCCTCTCTGGTGCGGCTCCGTGGCTTTTTGAAATAATGTCCTTTATGGTGCCCAATGGGTGCACCATAAGGTGCTTATTTACTCACATCGGAAGCACTTCAGGCTTCCATGGGTTAAAGAGTTAAACCAGCTTTGACCTGAATGATGTGGATACCCTTCCAAAAATGCTCTTTAGAGTTGAAAATTACATAGATGAAAATTAACAGTCACAGATGTGGGCGGATATTTATTTGGTGTGGGCGGGGTAATTACACAAAATAACCACGCCCACACCAAATAAATATAAAAGAGCTCTAAAAGAGCTCATGGCAAGCAGCAGTGCGGCGAGAGAAAGAGATTTTTTCCGCCGCCGGGGTTTGTAATTCAGGAACGGAAATCACAGCTGAAGTAAGAGGCGGTGGATGAGATTTGTTTATACACAGCAATCTCCGAATTAAATAACTCTCCTCCCAGTGACAAAATAAAAGACTGGGTGTGGTTCAGTTTCCACTCTGAGAATGGGTCGGTCAGTGCAGCATTAATATTATTTAAAAGAATGTTGAGCAGTCTCCTTCTTAAAATAAGTCTTCATATGCTTTTCCGTGTTGTTGTCGTTTTTATAAATTAAAACTATAACAAAACAACATTAATAAAAAAAAAAAAAAAAAAAAAGATCCCACGAAGGGATGGTGAGGTAGACTACCCAACCTGTTAACACATCTGGCTGCACCCTGTCCCTCGCTTTGTGGGACAGATATTCTTTTTCTTTATAAAAATACAAAAAGGACTCAAAACACATTCATTCATTTTCTGAACGACTTAATCCTAATTAGGTTCACGGGGAGGCTGGCGATTTTTTTTTTTTTTTTTTTTTTTTTAATCTAAATATTATATAGTCTCTGCAGTCGTTTAAATCAATGCAACACATTGTTGTTTTATATTAACATGAAGGGAAAAGGGGAACATATTATAGGCAGTTCTATTTGATTTTAAATGTCAAAAAAGGATTTGTGGCTTCTTTACTGTGGAAAACGGGTCCAAGTGGCTCTTTGAATGGCAAAGGTTGCCGACCCCTGCCTTATACAAACCCATTTGTTCGGGTAGTAAGTAATTTCATCCCTGTAGCAGAGGCAAGCTTCATGGTGTTTTTGGCACAATCCACACTAGCGTCGTTAGCTTGGCACAGTCATAATGCTGTAAGAAGAAAGATTTCATGGATTAGAGGTAACATACATGTACATTTAACATTGTAGTTTATTTGATTGTGATTCATCCTACAGAGCCAAGTAATCAGAGACGGCTTAACAAAGAAGCAAGAGATTCGGGGCTATAGTGATATGTATGCAAAAACGCATTCTGATAAGTATACATACTCTAATATATATAGGGGCAGTGGTGGTCTAGTGCGCTGGATCACTGATCCAAAGGTTGGGGGTTCGAGTCCCACTCTGCACAAGGTTGTCACTGTCCCCCCCAGTGCGGCTAACTGGGTTATCAAAGGCGGCCCATGTCTCTCACTGTCTATGGACCATTGCTGACTTTCGTAAAGAGTAACTGCAAAGCCGTCAGCGTGTTTCTGTCCCTTGCTAAAAGGGTTGTGACAGGAAGGGCATCCGATGTAAAAAAACCTCTGCCAACATCAAACATGCGAATCAGATGATTTTTGCTGTGGCGACTCCTGAGTAAAAGGAAAAAAGCCGAAAGGAAGACAGGCAATATATATATAAAATATATTTTTTTTATGGCAACATTTTTTATGCAATTCACTTCCATCAACCCAGCCCATGCTGACAAAAAAGGAAAATAATTAATGCTTCCACATAGAGCTTTCATTAGATGCTTATTGACGAGAATTATCTCTACAGCGCACAATATGAACTGAAGACAAATAATCCTTTGAGCATAAATCCTTGGGATTCCATGAATTCAGATTCTGTCTAAAAGGGACCACAAGGCCTTTTGCATAAACAAACAAACAAACAAACAAAAAACCCCCAAAAACATCTGGTTTAAAGTACAGAAGGAAAATAATCTGAATGAATATAAACTCAGTCTTGCTCATTTCCCCCCCTGTAACACACTGCTGTGAGGTAGGGTAGTGGTGGCCTGCTGGTAAAGGGCGCTGGATCGCTGATCCTAAGGTTGGGGGGGGTCGAGTCTCATTCTCCACAAGGTTCTCACTGTCTCCCCAATGCAGCTAACTGGGTTATCAAAGGCCTGCCATGTCTCTCACTATTGATGGTGAGAGGTTCATGTAAACGAACCATTGCTGACTTTCGTAAAGAGTAAACTACATGGCCAACAGCGCGTTGCGATGCATCAACAAGGGCATCCGACATAAAAACCTATGCCAAATCAAACATGTGAATCAGATGAGTCACTGTGGCGACACCTGAAAAAGGGAAAAGAAGAAGACCAGTGTCTTCTCTGAGGTGTTGCAGATATGTGTAATCCTCTTACGAAATAACTTACATTCATCATTTTAACTGTATATATTTTTTCTTTTGGAAGGTTCAGACAGACAAGACCACTTCTTGAATTGTACTTCACTCGTAATGTAATCACCTTTAATGCAGCTTTTATGCTTAAATAATCTTTTGATGATATTTCTAAGCAATAATACTGCTACTAATGACATGGGGAGGGTAGTGTTCAACATAATGTCTATACGTAATCTCTAAATAACATTTTGTTTCCTCACTTCACTTCTGCTCTCCAATTGATTCTTGAATACAACAGGACATATAAGTAAATCTCACCATTATAAGTATAATTCTACTCAGTATTAAACCTGCAAAATAAAATTAGGCCACATTTAAATCTTAATTAAATCTTAATTTTTTAGGCCCATATACAGTATATAAAATTCCTCTTGCTGAGACGGACTGAATGAAATCTAGTCTGACTTCATTGAGGTAATCGTACCTTTGAAGTAACACAATTAAACAGTCCTCCTCAGAAAACATACATTTTAATTTTGTTCTATTACAAAACCAGGCAAAACTTCTGAATTTTTTAAGTGAAAACAAAAAAATTCTATTATACAAGCTAATTTCAAGATGAAAATTACTAAATAACACACACACACACACACACACACACACACACACACACACACACACACACACACAAATTAATGCCATTTACTGTATATTGGTACTGATATGCCAATCCAACGGTGAAAATAAAAGAGTGAGATTTTAGATTGATAATAGTAAGCAATAATGCAGGATTAATTGAAATATTCAATTAGCGTCTAGGGTAAGAGATGGATATTTGGGATAGTTAAATCATTCATGGATATTTAAAATCATATTTGAAGATTCTTCCAGACATGACAATAACAAGTGTATTGTAATCCTTTCCCAGTATTCAAAATATGTGGGACATTTTTACAAAATTCAATAGAGACCCAAATCTGTAAATGGTTACTTCTTGTGAGCCTTTATTTTTCTGACAAAAGTACAAATACATTTTTAAATATTAATTTTGGCCAACTTAACTGTATTTTGTAACTATAAACAAAGTTAGAATTTGTTACCCACAAGACATTCAATACAATTTTGGCCAAATATGGCAGTTTAGAATACTTTAGTTTGCAGAATTTTCAAGTGAGAGAATCTAAAGTAATTGGTCGCAGGTGAAGTATCCTGATTGAATATAAAAGCATCCATCAAGGCTCATTCTTTATAAGCAAGGTTGACTTCATGTGACTCACATGAGAATCTGGTTCAATCATTTGTGCCAAAGTTAATGACACAGTTGTTTGTCAGTTCAGAAAAGCCCTTTCTCGATTCAAGGATAATTCAGGCTTTTCAAAAACACAGTACATAATACTGTGCTGTAAATTGTTTCATGCAATTCAGTTAGAACTCGATGTGTACGGCAAGGTCAAAAAACAAAATTTGATGTGTGTGTGATGAGCCTGTAGGCATCACTTCCTGAAAAACTGTCATGCTACTGTGACAAATATAGTCATTGGCAATTGACTATTGACAGTTAATATATCCTGCCACCACATCCAGAAATGAAACCCTGAAAATGTATTACACAAAGAGGGAAGCAAAATGAATGAATTCTCTGAAATGCCAGTGAGGCCTTTGGACCCAAAATAATGGTGCAAAAGCCAACATATGTAATGGTATGTGCATGAAACAGTATTCACAGAATTAATGTGTTTAATTTATGTGAAAGTACCACGGTTATGGAGGTATATTTTCAAATATTAAAGAGACTCATGTTGCTATTAAGGCAACAACATTTTTTCCTGTAAAGTTCATGCTTATTACAGCAGGACAATATCAGGTCTCATGCTGCATAGTCTATAACTATAACATGCTGCATAAACTATATGTGGTGAGGTTGACTAATCAGCTGCCAGTCCACTTCTTTCTCTCATTGAAAATCTACTGTGTATAACAGGGGTCCCAAAACTTTTATTTTAAGGGCCACTTAACTTTCCCCTTCTCTGATGAGGGGCGAGGTCAGTTTGTAACAGAAAAAGTGTGATGATCGCAGGGCTTCCTAAACGTAAACATTTTGTGTTTTCCAGTAAGCCAAAAATTAGTAACCCTTTCTGGGATCTTCACAGAAAAAATTCATAAATAAAAAAATATTGCTTGCTATCAGTTGAGCGACCTGAAAGCTGCCCGAACAGACGACTGGTTTAGCCGAGCCTGGCGTACAAATTCTCTTGAGCGAACAGTCCACTTTTTAGCTTTGAGAGTTTGTCTACTTGCATTTGGATTTGCATGCGATCATACTCGTCTTTGTGACGGGATTCAGTGTCGGCGCAGATTGTATTCTTTGAATACCGCCACCGCCTCTTGACAAACAGCGTTTTCTTTGCATTGAACAACAACAACAACAATTGAAAAAAAATTGTTTGTTCACTGCAGGTTAAATACCCTGCATTCTGAATCAAAATTTGTCTTCCATAACCTTTTCACCATTATTCTGTTCTACTTGACAGGGGAGAGTCTAGGATTGTTATTTCTGGGGTGGGGGTGGGGGGAGGGGTCCTGATAGGGGCACAGACGGCAGAAAGGTGGAATAGAATTTCATGTTCTAGGTGTGTATTAGTCTTGATTGCGTGACCAGACTAAAAAAAAATAATCATAATGCGTCTCTGGTATTGTTCAGGGGACCGGGCCAAATGTGTGTGTGTGTGTGTGTGGGGGGGGGGGGGGGGTAGTTTGGGGACTACAAAATATTGAGCATCTCAAATCTTGTATCCAGCTAAAATGGACACAATTTTCAGTTACAAAACTGCAACAATCAATATCCTCAGTTCCCAAACAATATGAATGTGTAATTCAAAGGAAAGTGATGTAACACAATAGCAAACATGCCTCTGGCCCAACTCCTGTTGAGTGTGTTGCATGCATCAAATTCTTTCTTTATATTTCCACAATAATTACAGAACTGTGGGGGTTTAATGCATGATCTCTCGATTATGAGGTCAGCTTCCTAACCACTACACAACTTGCCCAATGATTTCCACAGTGTATTGTACATTTTCTGCTCTTCGTTGACACTATAGTGTGCTGTATGTCAGTGGCATATTGGTCAGCACATAGCACGAAGCTACTGGGTTTAAGTCCTTCGCTCAGATATGGTATTTCAGAGTGGAGCTTGCATGTTCTCTCGTGCTTGCGTGGATTTCCTCCGGGTACTCTGATTTCCTCCTGCAGTCCGAAGACATGCACATTAGGCTAATCGCCTGTTCCAAATTGCAAAAACATGTGACTGCGACTGTAAATGCTTGTATGTGTTCGCATAAAGATGATCTGGTAAGTTCTCCAGACTGCACCCTGACTTCCTTGACTTTAGAGTCAGCTGAGGCTCTAGCCAGCCCGCAACCTTAGAAAAAAAGAAATAAAGAATAAAAAAAAAAAAAGAATAAAGAACTGTGATGGTTTGGAGAACCGGTGAATGAAAATAACATTTCATTTGCACAGTGGAACAGGAGACAATACTGCAAATCATTTGTAAAAACGAATCGGTGCAAAACTAACACAGTAATGTGATATACTTGAACAGAATAACATTACAGTGTGACGTATTCCATACCAATGTATTGTTTCCATGTCAAAAGAAATGACTGCCTCATTAGAACAAATACTGTGGAAAACCTTGGAAGGATAGAAACAAGGTAACTTAACATTCATTTTAATTTTCTTTGATGTCTGTCTGTCTGTCTGTCTTCCTTTCGGCTTTTTCCCTTTTACTTGGGAGTCGCCACAGCGAATCATCTTGATTCGCACATTTGATTCGGCAGAGGTTTTTACGTCGGATGCCCTTCCTGTCACAACCATTTTTAGCAAGGGACAGAAACACGCTGACGACTTTGCAGCTACTCTTTACGAAAGTCAGCAATGGTTCTTTTACATGAACCTCTCACCATAGACAGTGAGAGACATGGCCCGCCTTTGATAACCCAGTTAGCCGCACTGGGGCGACAGTGACAACCTTGTGGAGAGTGGGACTCGAACCCCCAACCTTTGGATCAGCGATCCAGCGCCCTATACCACTAGACCACCACTGCCCCTCAATTTTAATTTTTCTTTGATAATGGGGTAGGATTAAGCATTTTTGGCGAATGAATGAGTGAATGTGCTGTAACTCAATAGTGTACACTGTAAAACTGCAGCGCATAATTACATCATGTACCATGCCTTTTTATCTACATAAATACCATAGTGTGCCTTCATTACTTTCAAATGCTGTAAGCACATAAAATTCTGAAGACTCTTCATACTATCAACTACAGCTATGCATCAATATCTTGAATACAGTAGTGTCTCATTTCTACCTGCACGAATGCTATAAGTATAAAATGCCAAAGACTCTTGCATCCTACTGCAGCAAACACAACTATGCCCAGCTACTCCAAAGACGCAGCTAACTGCACACCAAAGGAACAGTAACATTTTAAGTTATACCTTGACATACTATATTAGAGAGAACATGTGTTATGACTCGCCTCTTCTTTTCCTTTCGGCTGTTTCCCTTTTTCAGGGGTCGCCACAGCGAGTCATCGGATTCGCATGCTTGATTTTAACCTAGGTTTTTACATCGGATGCCCTTCCTGACACAACCCTTTTAGCAGGGGGCAGAAGCACACTGACGGCGATGCATCCTACTCTTTACGAAAGTCAGCAATGGTTCTTTTACATGAACCTCTCACCATCGATAGTGAGAGACATGGCTGGCCTTTGATAACCCAGTTAGCTGCACTGGGGAGTGTTATGACACACATTACCTGTAAAACCTTGTAATTAAATATTAGAAAATTAAGTTTCCTTAAAAATAAATTAATAAACATGTCTGCAGGATAAGTACTACTACCACCAGCATATATAGATACTCATTAAAATTATATGAACGACATAAGTTGTGAAATGAAACTAACGAATACATCAATTTCTTTGTTCTATAACAGCAACAAGATATTTAAGATTTTAGATTATATACATTTATATGAAACTACACATTAACTCGAATTTGCATCGTATAATACAGAGTAATTCAAATTACTGCAATGCAGATCATTCAGTTATTAAACGTGTGCGTAATATGTTGGTTAAACACTCATTCTGGGTGTATTTTTGTTAATAATATTTTTTTTGCGATGGCACGCAATGTCCTTCGGAAATAAAGTCTAGGGAGAACGTAAATGTTTCCTGCAAATTTATGGTCTCTAAGAGAGTAATACAAAAGCAATTGCGCTCCCAGATAGTGGGAGGCATAAAAACTCCTTTCTGTGTTCCTTGAAGCTAATAATAAAGCAATGCATCTTTCATGTTTACAACCACCTTATACCATCTTTTTTTTTTTTTTTTTTTTTTTTTTTTTTTTAAATTCAGCAAATAAACCATTATACTAGAGAAGAGACAGCAGCAGGACATCAAATTACTCATATATTTAATGTGACAAAAATAACTTGGTGTATCTGCATCTCAGAAGGGCATGCATTAAAATGCACAGTATTTCAGCATTGGGGAAATATTTGTAAGAACAAGTGTTACTCTGCGATCCATGATATCGAATAATGCAGAGTATAATACGCCAACAAAATCTGAGATTGGTGGAAGTGTACTGTAAACCATCGAATTCCCTCTGAATTAGCAGCAGTAGCCACTAGCCTTAAAATATTAATGACTTTGGGATGACTTGAAGCTTGGATGTGTAGAAAGAAAACCATGTTTGCAAATCATATACTCAAATGAACAATGCAGTATAAATTACATTTATCCTAAGCGGTCCTAATATATTTCTTCATACCTAAGCAAACATTATATATGTTATACTTGACTGAAGTGAAAAGGAATGGTTCACAATAAGATACTTATATGTTTAGGCAAACAGACTTGAAAGCACCTAGTTTAGTTCATTTGCTTTCATTTATCTATGTCATCTTTTACCTTGTACATATGAAAGCAATCTGGATTTTTGTCCACAGAGACATGATATTTGCTATGCATCACAATCACCTAGATGAACTAAAACAGCATTTTAATCCTTTTTCACTACATGAAGACAAGATCACAGGGAATAAATCTTTTCAGCTAAAAATAGTGAGGGTGTGAACTCTGCAATCAAGCTAATTTGAGCTGCAGTCTGCTTCAGGTACAAACAAAAGCTGAATTATGATGGGGTACACATATGCCCTTTAAAGGTAGGATGCTGCTTCAAGTACCGGGTCTTGACATAGAGGCATTGATTCCACAAAATAGCCTTCAATGAGATTTACTAGGTAATTACATGCTGTGTGCCAGAATGTTATATCGAGACAATCTTATTGTTTTTTTTTTTTTTTTTTTTTTTTTTTTTTTTTTAACAGTGGCGGTTCATATTCATTTATGGATAGTGTAGCTGTAAGTTGTTTACAACAGTAAAATACTGGACATGGAATTACCAAAGCCATCATGGTGGCATAGTTGATGATTGTATGTGTTGGCCCTGTGATGGACAGGTGAACTGTACACGGTGTATCACACCTTCACTCAGAGTTGGCTGAGCTAGGCTTCAACCTCTCTAGAAGGTTATTTTCTTCAAAATCAAATAAATGAATGACATTGACTGAACAGATAATATTGGTACAACGTAACAGTAGTTATTTTATTTTATTTTGCATTCTAATAGTAATTGTTGGTTCAGTGTTTACATACAAAACAATGAGCAAAAAATGAACGAGTTCCTAATAGATACGAAGTGGAATAAAACATGATGTGACATAAAATTATAGGAAATGATTCAAAGATTGGATGATGTGATGCCATTATCGTCAAAGAAGTTGACATCATTTATGTCATCGGACATATAAATATTCCTTTCAATCCCCCTATTGCAATTTAACAAGAGAAAATAGAACACTTTCTCATATCAATGATAGCACACTGTGTAAACTCATATTTTCTCCAGGAAACTGATAAAACTTTAGAAAGAAGGTCATATTTTGGATAAATGTCCATGATTTTTTTTTTTTTTTTTTTTTTTTTTTTGTTATGAAGGGCACCAAAATACAGTTTAGTATTGTCTGTCACAGCTCTGAAAGATTACTGAAATGCTCCATAGTAGCATGTAATCTATTGGTCTGTAGGGAGAGTAGCTTAGAATTAACGTGATCACAGTGCTGGGAAAAAGCCAGATGCCGTGCTGAGCGCATGTCTATCCACAAGAAGAATATTTTTTGTATGGTAAGCTGCCCCATGGTATATTATGCTTTTCAATCCACTTATTTACAGAGTTTAGCTTTAATGGTTTTAATTTAGAGTGTGAAGGGCATGCACGAAGGCAAGAGATATAGACTTAAGAATTTCAAAGTGGGATGTATTGAAGAAAATCTTTTATTATGTTTACCTGCATGGTGCAAACCTCACACTTATCACAACCCTTTGTCCAACACCACACTTCAGGTATGTGTACACTACACAACTACAGTACTACTCCAAGTGCATCAGTTCTAAACGTTGGTCCCTTGAGCTATTTAGTAATGAATCCCCCGAGAGACATATCAGTTTTAAAATTCACTTCTTTCTGACACTTCCTGCATATCAAGTAGCAATTACTTGATTCAATGCATGTCTTCTTCTTCTTCTTCTTGTGGACCGGGACTTTATCTCTGATCTTCTGGTTCTTTCCAGTTTGACTTTGAGTAGTTACTCTAGAATGAGCTGCAACTGCTCAGATGAATTTTTCCAGGCCACAAACCATGCAGAACAGACTTTCCGGAAGATGGAGACTTACCTGCAGCACAAGCAGCTGTGTGATGTGCTATTGATCGCTGGTGATCACAAGATCCCTGCACACAGGTAAATTTTCTCCCTGATGAATTGAATCTCCAACCTTCCTGAATGAAAAGCATCCGCTAAAAAGATATGTAATTTTGTATGTTGCATTTGCTGTGAGCATAAATATAAGTAAAAGCTTTTAGTCGGTTGGCCAATACAAGTTTTAAACACATATAACATCACCTCACCTCAGTTTTAAGAGACCATATGTCCACTGCCTGGCCAAATCCTGGCACTGTCATCTTGGAATATGCCCACGCCATCAGGAAAGAAAAAAATACGTTGATGACACAAGCTGTTCATTCATGTAGTTTTACTTTCTTTTATTTTCACATAATGTTGCTGAGCCTAGACCTGACCAACTGAAAAACACCCATGAATATATAATTCTTGGTCAAGTCTCCCCCCCCCCCCCCCACCCAAACAACAGTCCTTCAAAAAAATTAACGGTGTAGCTTTTGGTTTTAATGATGTGGTGGTTTTGTTGCTTGCTAGATGCAAACCAATAATTTTAAGTAAGTATACGTTCAATCACATTTAATTGGTGACCTTTTTGGCCAGGCAGTATACATTTCACCAAGATGAGATGTGAAAAGATATTTTAATCTTGACTGTTACCTATGTCAGGGAACACGTCAGTTTAACAATGCTGGTGTTTAAAGCAGTCTAGATCCTTACTAACTAATCCCCTGCTTCAGACTCAGAACCATGAAGCTAACACTGTGTCCTGAAAAGTTTGATGACTATAGCAGAGATGTGGTCAAAGTGCAAAATATCTGCAGTTTTCAAGTACGAGTTCGATGTTATTTTTAAAAAGATCCTTGCCAGGTTCTCACTTGGTTTAACTTCTTTGGACTAATTCTTACCACACAATGATAATGCACAGACCAGGTGTAGTGTGTTCGTACGACATTCTTCCTACAACCAATCAGATCAAACCAGGTGCTTCCCACATGCTTACCACATTCTCACTGCTTCTGTCATTCTTAAGCTTTTACTGTGCCCTGTTTTGACCATCTCTGGAATTTTTTTTTAAATGTCCAAATTTCAACCAACGTTCTAAATCTGTATCTATACAACCACATTCTGATTGAGTTCTGCTGCATTCTCACGGCATTCTCCAAGTTCTTAATACATCCACCCAGTATTGTGATGAAGTAGTGGGAATGTGACAGTGTGACAGGATTTTAAGTGCTTTGTACTCAGTCATTGATTGAGTGATTGGATAGCGACATGTTATGAACTGTAAAAATAAAATATCAGTTTTGACTTAAGAACAACATTTTAGTCACAATAACAGTATCTAGTATCTACTCTTTGAAATGTTTGACACCTGTGCACCACTCAAAGTACCTACCATGGGCACAGAGCTGTAAATACCACCTGCCTAATATTCGTCGAGCGAGAATTATCAAGGTTTATTTGCCGTTTGAGGCGGCACGGTGGCGTAGTGGTTAGCACGTCCACCAAACAGCAAAAAGGAATGTGTTCGATTCGCAGCCTGGGCGTTTCTGTGTGAAGTTTGCATGTTCTCTCCGTGCTCACGTGGGTTTCCTCCGGGTACTCCGGACACAGTAGGTTAATTGGCCGTTCTAAATTGCCCGTAGGTTCGCATCATGCGGAAGGCAATGCCAAACCACTGCACTATCCCTGCCAAGAAAACCTCCACAAAGATGATAATCAAGGCGTTATCCTTCATAGCAGGTCACCAAGAGTTGTCCTACGACTCGGAAGGTACCGGACCAGACCATTTGCTATTTGAATGAAATGGCAGGTAGACTTTGTTAATTCTCGGTTGACATATTGTGTAGTTAGGTGGTATTTACACGAAGGCTGACCGGTATATACACGATCTTCTATTATTACTGTACTATTGCTGTACTTCCTCAAATACTTCTGTTAAATATGTGTAATTGTCTGCTTATAACTGACTTCCTTAGATATGAATCACTCCTTATTTTTATGTAAGATGTAAGAAAATGTGCTTATGGTCCCCCAGTGTGCCAATGAAGTAAATTGAGACATGACCAGCTTTGCATGGTGTAACCTGGGTAAACTAACAAGCAAGCTCATTTTACTAATTTATAACAACTATTTATAAATTAATTGTTTTCCTGTCAGAGCAAGATTAAGTAGATTTTTTTGTGGACAGTTAGCTAGACAAAACCCTGAAAGTTAATCAAATAAATAAACAAAGAAATAAAACATGTTTTAAATTTTTTTTAAAGGCTTGTTTTAAGTGCAGTTTCAGACTACTTTGCTGCCATGTTCACCAACAATGTGCGGGAGGCTAAACAGGATGAGATCAAAATGGAAGGTGTTGATCCAGAAGCACTGAGATCATTAGTTCATTTTGCATACACTGGTTAGTTTCTAATGTTTGTCTAACACACACACACACACACACACACACACACACACACACACACACACACACAAAAGTTGTGACACTGTGTACTGTTAAAACAAACGATTGTAATGATTTTCACACCTTATAAATCCATTTTATGAAATTTGCAGTCACATTCCCTATATTCCATTTTAGAATTAAGGTTGAGTGGCACGTCCGCCTCACAGCAAGAAGGTTTTGAGTTCAATTCCCAGCTAGGGCATTTCTATGTGAAGTTTGCATGTTCTCCCCCTGCTTACGTGGGTACTCCGGTTTCCTCCCACATTCCAAAAAACATGCACATTAGGTTAATTGGCCGTTCCAAATTGCCCCTAGGTGTGAATGTGAGTATGAATGGTTATGTGAGTTTTGGCCCTGTGATGGCCTGGAAAGCTGTCCAGGGCGTACCCCGCCCTTGCCCAGAGTCAGCTGAGATGGGCGCTAGCCTCCCCGTGACCCTGATTAAGATTAAACGGTTTGGAAAATGAATGATGAATGAATGAGTTTATGCTACTCTGTGTCTCAGTATTATTGAAGAGCTTTGCATCCGAAACATTGCAATACGTAAATATTTTAAGGAATACAACAAACACTTCAGGCCAACCTTTTGCTTCTTTTTTTTTTCCTTTCCATTCAAAAAAGCTGGTTGAGTACAAGTCAATGAAAATTCTTTTCAGCTGATCGCGTACTCATTTTTTTTCTTCTTCAATTTATAGGTGTACTTGAGCTAAAGGAAGAAACAATTGAGAGTCTATTAGCTGCAGCATGTCTTCTCCAGCTCTCACAGGTTATTGAGGTCTGCTGCAACTTTTTAATGAAACAACTTCACCCATCCAACTGCCTGGGAATCCGCTCATTCGCTGATGCTCAAGGATGCATGGACTTACTGAATGTGGCACATAATTATACCATGGTAAAAAAGGCTGCTTGAGAACTTTTTACATATTGTTTTAAAATGAAAAGAGAAATGCTAGCTTCTATTCTATGCTCTATTCTTAATTTTTAGCGCTTTCATGCTAAGTAACGAACGTGTGCATAAACTGAACTTATCAGCTCATATACTTAATATTTTGAAAGCTTAATCATTATATTTTTATAGTTTGTACTAAATTTACTGAATTGGATCGGTATGGATATGCAAACCAAGGTTTGGTTTTGAAATGTAGCACTTTGTCTAAAAGACCAACACATTTAGTATTCTCTTGGGCTTAACAAACCACACCACACATTTGTCAGATGACATGCCACAGCCAAAGTGCGGAAACAACTCAGGAGGATGACTGCTATCTCCTGAAGGACATCTGCACAGGCTGTTTACACAGTGGTTCACAGATCAGTGAAGTTAATCTAATCAGAAAGCACAAGCAAGGAAACTTCCTTTTCAATCACTTCCCTAATGGGCAGGGGGCGAGCAGGGCTTCCTGCTCCACCATCCTTTGTGTTCGGACTGAAAAAAACCTTATATTTTGATAAACTTGTTTTTGTTCTTTCACTGTGCAGTCCTGACATCCTGTTTCCACTGTCAATGTTTCAGTTACCTAAACAGTACTCCATGTCGCCATGAGAGATATCAGTGCAACTTCAAATAATAAGTGTAAAAAGTGTTTCGGCAAATATTAACAAGGATGGCCCAATAAACCTAGTTCTGTCTGATAAATCTACTCTTTGATGTCGATAATTAATTAATAATCTGTGTTAATATTAACGTCTGAATAGCATGCCCAGCAACACTAGGTTAACCAGCCATCCCTTTGTATAGATTTTGCTCCATATAATGTTTTTAATCTCAGTGTTATAAACAACGACATCTAGACATCTAACAATTTAAATTTGTTCAATTTGTGATTATTAAGGAACTTAATGAAAAATAAACTCCAGTTGATCTGAAAAACAATATAAAAGAATGGTTTAAAAATTCTCTGCTACTTGGTCACCAACGCACAATAATAGAAAATGAATGTAGCACAAATTAGCTGAGGATCGATCAGGACTTAGTGAGGTTTAGTGTAATATGAAGTACAGGGAACCCTCGCTATTTCGCGCTTCAATTCATGTGACTTCAGTGCATCGCGGTTTTAAAAAAAAAAAAATTCATTGAATTAAAAAATAAGGACATTAAGGAAGAATAGGTGAAAAAGTTAAGGAAAATTCCACAAAAACAAGGCCAATTATGCAAAAAAAAACAAAACCCAAACAAACATAAAACAAAAAAACAACCCAAAACCTCCCATCATTAAACATTTTTGTGATTTTGTATTTATATTTTATTTATATGTTATGCATTATTTTTGAATGTTTAATTGTTATTATAGCATTGAATTTGTATTTATGATATTATATACACACATACTGTACATGTTCGTACATGTCAGTCGGGGGGGGGGGGGCGGGGTGTGTGTGTGATCGACATCACTGATTTTGGTGGTCGCAGGGGGATCTCGGTCCTAATTAACCGCGGAAAGTGAGGGATCCCTGTATATTTAAAACGCAATTGCTTTTTAACTTCACAACACTACTACAGTGCACATTTCTAATTAGACTACATTATTCTTTCAGGAACATTTTTTAGAAGTGATTCAGAACCAGGAGTTTCTCTTACTTCCTACAATAGAAGTCGTCAAACTAATGTCCAGTGATGACATCAATGTTCCGGATGAAGAGACCATTTTTCAGGCACTGATGTTGTGGGTGCGCTATGATGTGCAGCATAGACAAAAAGATCTAGGATTATTACTTGCCTACATACGCCTGCCCCTTCTGCCACCACAGGTAAGCTTATACTGTTCAAAACCATCAGACTCTGTGATTTGTGGAGCAGCACTTGATTTAAAAATGATTTTACTTAAAATTACTTGTAGTCTTGCACAATCACTTGCCGTAATTATTATGCTAGAAAGGTCTGAAATCTATGTGCTCACAGGAATAATACATAAATACATTATGTAAATCTACATTACTTTATTCAAAGCAAATAATTTTGGCTTATTTTGTGGCACAAATAAAGGTTATAAGAAAAGTACACTGAATGGTATGAAATCTGAGGGTGGGCCTGATTTCTTTCTAGCCATGACTGGAGAATCATGCAGTCTATCAGCGACCGATGTGGCAGGTATTTTCACAGAGTGAAACATCTCCATTTGGGCTCATGTTTTTCACTCTGTTTCGCTTAACATATCCATAGCATGCTGTTACATGCACTGGGAGGGAATCACAGACGGTCTCAAGATGAATTTGCCGTCATGGTTTACTATGGTAGATCAATGTGGAGAAATCCAAAAAGGCAGGCAAAGTTTATGAATGTAAAAACAGACACAGGGTCAGTTGATGGCAAACAGTGGTCACAGATCAAACAAACAATGGAGATCAAACTAAAAATGGACAAAAAGTTCAAGTGCACAAACCAAGCCACCAAATTGCAACTGAATGAGAATGCAAAAGTATACTATTAATTATTTTGATAACTTTAATAGACATGTTTAATGAATTACCTATACAGTATATAACTATATAACTACATTTTTTCCACTATTGACTATTGTCATAGAAGCAAGTTATTCATAATTATGCTATTTGTGGTCACTCAGAAGACAAGCTTTCTTTTGAGTCTGGCTCCTCCCAAAGTTTCATTATTTTGTCTCTGGGAGTTTTCCTTGCCAGCACTGCCTCAATTCATCTCATTAGAGATAAATATAAAAAAATTCATATGTTTGTAATTATAATCAGAATTTATATATCTCTGTAAAGATTTAAGATAGTGAATACAGTGGTACGTCACCTTGCAAAAGACCCAACAAATGAAAAATCCAAGTTAAGAAACGCATTTACCTAAAATTTCCATCTCTGAATACGAAAAAAATTCACGTTATAATTCCATAATACTCATGACGTTTTTTGTGTGCCTTCGACCCATTGTTCGTCACGGAGTTCTAACAACGCATAAAGGACAGAGTTACTGTTGTTTCGTGAGTTTTTCGAGTGTGCTCATTGCAACTTTATTTTTCGTCATTTATCATGAGCCCTAAGAAAGTGATTCCCGGTGTGAGTGAAAAGAAGAAGTGGGCTCGTGGCATGCAGTTGAGTGATATCGTAAAGGAATGTGGCTAAACCCGTCTAGCAGCGGGACAATATTGAAGCAGAAGGAGGCCTTAAAAGGTATACTTTTAGAATTTTTAAAGGGTTTAGGGGGTAATATTGGGGGCCTTGGAACGAATCAGGCCTTTTACTATGCTACTCAACTTACGAAAAAATCAGGTTACGAAACCACTTCTGGAACGGATTAATTTAGAAAGGTGAGGTACCACTGTATTGTTAAAAGTGCTACACATATAAAATTAAATAAAATTGAAACAAATGATATGGTCAAAGGTTTATGGACACCTGAATCTCACACCAAGGCTTGATTTTGAATATTCCCTCCCTCTATGGCTGGCATAATAGCCTTTTCTGGGAAGACATTTCACTAGATTGTGTTTCTGTGGAGATTTCCTCAAGCCACACTTCAAAATGCTCTTTAGGCACAACAGTATTTATGAATCCAGGCATTAATAAGGCACACAATCAGCATTCCGATTTTTTCCAAAGATGTTGTGTGCGGTTGAGAACAGGACTTTGTTCAGACCACTCAAGTTCCTTCCATTCTAGTCTTGGCAAAGCATGTCCTTGCTTTGTGTTCAAGTTAGTTTATTTATTTATTTTTTTATTAAAAGTTATGTATCAATTATGGGGCAGTGGTAGCCTAGTCGTAGGGTGCATTGCCATCAGAATGTTTCTGCCCTGCAATGACCTGATGAGCTGTCCACGCTGTACTCTGCCCTCAACCAGATGGGTGCCAGCCTCTCTGTGACCCTAATTAGGATTAAGTGGTCTAATTGAATTTTGTCAATGTGGTTAGAAATAATACAAAGCAGACTTGGTGGTAGGGCACTAGATTACTGATCCCAAGGTCGGGGGTTCAAACCCTGCTGTCACTGGGTTGTTGCTGCTGTCCCCCAGCGCAACTAACTGGGTTATCAAAGGCCAGCCATGTCTCTCACTATCTGTGATGAGATTCGTGTAAAATAACCATTACTGACTTTCGTAAAGAATAGGCTACATTGCCATCAACATGTTTCTACCCTGTGACGACCTGGCGAGCTGTCCAGAGTGTACTCTGCCCTCACCAAGAGTCAGCTGAAATGGGCGCCAGACTCCCCGCGCCCCAATTATGATTAAGCGGTCCAGAAAATAAATTAATGAATTATATCAAGAAGAAAAAGTTAATGCCTAAATAAATATGTTTTTGAATCTTAAGAAATTATATGTATTCACTTCAGCTTCTTGCTGACTTGGAAAACAATAAGATGTTTTCTGAAGATCTGGAATGTCAGAAACTGCTGATGGAGGCTATGAAGTACCATTTGTTGCCAGAGCGTCGGCCAATGCTACAAAGTCCAAGGACCAAACCACGCAAATCTACTGTAGGGGCCCTCTATGCAGTTGGAGGTATGGATGCGTCAAAAGGTAAACAGTATTTTTAAATATTTGTTTATTTATTATTCATACAGTGATAAACTGTTAGACATCATATGTCACATTGTAACATGCCATCCAATTGATATTTACAAATTGGGTTTTATTAAGGTGTCATAAGACATATAGCCAACAACAACAATATAAAAATTCTTCTGAGATTTTGCAATAAATTAATCCTTTGACTAAATTTACAGTCAGGTTCTTGAATATTTAGACAATGCCACTTTATTTATTTATTTTTTATACGATTGAAGTGTGGTCATTTTCTCACATTTTTACAGGCTCAAATGTAATTTCTATAAACTAATATAAATTTAAATATAATTATACTTGCATCCAAAAAAATCTGCAGATGCACATCACAGCAGCAAGAATATCCTGGGTCTGAATGAATCTCATTTCAGCCACTTGTATTTAAAATTTCATTCTTTTGTTCACTACCCAAATTTTATAACCATTGGAGAGAGCTGGAACATAGATGGATTGAGAAATCAAAAACTTACATTTCGACTCAGCTCCCTTTATGCCATAATGGACCACTGCAGTATTGTCATTACTGCTGATGCAGCTCTGATTCATCTCTCCATCACTTGCGCCATTCTGTCATCACTGAACAAGATCCCGAGATACTTAAATTCTTCCGCTTAAAGTAAAGGTTTGTTCCCAGTTCACAGGGAGAAATCCACCTTTTTTTTAATAGCCATGGCCTCAGATGAGTGCTGACTCTAACTCTGTCCACTTCATACCTAGCTGTGAACTGCTCTATAGCATGATGAAGGTCATGTCTTGAAGAACCCAACAGAACCTCCGCAAAAATCAGAGATGCAATCCTGAAGTTTCCAAAACAGACACACTTCTCTCCACAGTCACGCTTGAGGTCCTGTTCATGAATATGACAAACAGGATTCGTCAGTTAGAGCCCTGGTGGAATACAACATGCACTGGAAATGTATTCATCTTTGTGTCAAGAATACAGACACAGCTCTTGCTTTGTTTATGTAAGAATGCATAGCTCATACCAGTTGCCCAGTATCCCATTTCCTCAGCACCCTGGCAGTCTTAGACATTATACAAGTCCTTGTACACACGTAGTGTGTAAAGTCAAACTCCAGTGATCCCCTTATCAACTTTGCAAAGGTAAAGAGCTGATCCACTTTTATATAATCAGGATAATCTCCTGATAGTTGTTGTTCAGTCTCCAGTTCCCTACTCTGGTCTGCCACTCTACACTTGAAGTCATGGACCTCCATGCATGATTGCAAAAATTGATGAGTTGTGTCAACCAAGAGAACCCCAGAACATCCAAGGCTGTCAGCACCTCAATGTGAGTCTCACCCACCCAAGTGCCCTGGGACCAATAAACCTTTTGACTACCTCAGCATCCTCTGCCAGGTAGATGGCCTTGTCTGTCCTCTTTGCCATGTCACTGGAGGATATATTGGCTGGATTGAGAAGATCTTCAAAGTTCTCCTTCCAGTGCTTGACTATATCCCTAGTCTGAATCAGCAGTTCCCCACTCAGACCAAGCACAGCTTGCTACAGGCATTGCTTTCCCTTTCTGAGACGCTAAACAGTTTACCTTCAGGCCAACCAAAAATTCTTTTTCATTGCCCAAATTCCTCCCATGCTATTTTTTGCTTTTTTTGACTAATGAAGCTACAGCCCTTTTGGCACTCTCATCCACTTTCACTGTCTTCCATGGTTTTTCCAGTTCGTTCTTATTGCTGAGCTTGCCAGTACATTCCTTCTTTTTAAGAATGCATCACATTGTTGGTTTGGCCAATTCTAAATTTCTGCAATCCATCTGCTACATGTGTTGATTGTGTTACCCTAACAGTAGCCTTTTTAACTTGCATTGACACGTCTTTGGAACATATATTGAAAGTTCCCCATAATAAGCTGCCAAATGGAAATTCAGCAGTTGAAGGAAATTACAGACATTTTATCTTCTTTATGTGCTATGAGTACTGAAGTAACAGGCCACAACAGGCAATAAAACTGCTTGTCTGCCAACTGTCCAGTTACTTTTGATCTTGTAAAAATGTTAAAATATAACTCACTTTTACAGTAAAATGATTTTTAATGTTGAATTGCAGTAAACAATTATTAACATTGAATTACTGAATCTGCTCGTAACGAATGGGTTATCCTCCACTGTTATATTAATTATATACCTTTACAGTATTTATTCCCACCCATACAGCTTAACTATGGAGCCTGATTTATATTCTATGTTATTCTATGTAGTTTATCAAGCTTTCATTTAAATCTCTTAACCTACTGTTACTAAGAAAAAATTGGATCTGGGAAGTGTAATATCTGAGAGTCAAATGCAAAAATATAATTATATATTTAATTTAAAATAATCCATGATTTTGAGATTGAAATAATAATAATAAATAAACTCTGCTTTCAGGTTCTACAACAATAGAAAAGTATGATCTTCGAACTAATACATGGATCCAGGTTGGCATAATGAATGGCCGAAGGCTTCAGTTTGGTGTAGCAGTCATTGATAACAAACTCTACGTGGTAGGGGGAAGGGATGGCCTGAAGACGTCCAATACCGTGGAGTGCTATGATCCACTCACTAAAGTATGGTCCACTATGCCGTCTATGTCAACACATAGACATGGACTAGGTACACCCTTTGTCTCTTTCTTCCTTTAATTTTGTTTTCTAACAATTATATTTCAACACATATTTTGATATTAGTTTTTTAATAGGATGTGGGTTTCTTGTACTTGTTTAAAAGTCTTCCAATAGAATTACAGAGCTTTTATTGGTATGAGATAGACAGCCTGGGAAAACCCTACAGCCATGTTCTAACATTTTCATTATATCTACTATTCAGTCGTTCATTCATTTTCTGAACTGCATAATCCGCGAGGCTGCTGCACATCTCAGCTGACTCTTGGCAAGAGCAGAGTACACCCTGGACAGCAGGCCATTGCAGGGCAGAAACATGCTGACAGCAATGCAGCCCACTCTTTACGAAAGCCAGAAACCTTTTTTATGTGTCCCCTGACCATGGACAGTGAGAGACAGCTGGTCTTTGATTACCCAGTTAGCTTACTGGGGGGACATCAGTAAAAACTTGATGATAATGGGGCTTGAACCCCAGACCCCCAGATCAGTAAGGCTATATCCACAAAATAACCGAAAATAAGAATTGAAACTAGTGTCATACTGTATTTTTAAATGTATTACCTGAAAAATGAAGAGGGCAATTTAAATTACAATGTAATATTCCAAGAGTACAAAAAACACTATAGTGACCTACATTTCTAAATGACTTTACTGAAGGGGTGGTTCAACAGTTTCAGCATTTTCACAAGTGTACTCTTTTCCAAGACCATGGGGCGGTGGTGGCTTGTTGGTATAGGGCGCTGGATCGCTGATCCCAAGGTTGGGGGTTCGAGTTCCACTCTCCACAAGGTTGTCCCCCCCCCCTCCCCCAGTGCAGCTTAACTGGGTTATTAAAGGCGGGCCATGTCTCTCACTGTCTATGGTGAGAGGTTCATGTAAAAGAACCATTGATGACTTTCGTAAAGAGTAGCTGTGAAGCCGTCAGCGTGATTCTGTCCCTTGCTAAAAGGGTATCTGAATCAGGAAAGGCATCCACGTAAAAACCTTTGCCAAATCAAAATGTGCAAATCATTCGGTATGGAGACCCTGATAAAGGGAATAAAACGAAAGGAAATCTCACTCTTTTTCGAGATCCAGTTTTCCACCAAACGTCTACATGTTAAATGTTTATTTCCAAGCGCAAATCCACAACACAAAGAATAATGTGATATCTATGAAGCCGGTTGAGAAAATGAGTGAATGAATAAATGAAAACATCATTATATATACAGGGCGACTTCTACATGCCTACATCTTTTACATGCCTCACACCATAGACAATGAGAGACATGGCCGGCCTTTGATCACCCAGTTAGCTGCACGGGGGTGGGGGTGTGTGTGTGTGTGTGTGGGGGGCGACGGGACGGGATGGACAGACAACAGTGACCACAGTGACAACCTGTGGTGAGTGAGGCTTGAACCCCCAACCTTTTAGGATCAGTGATCTAGCACCTATACCACTGGGCCACCACTGTCCCATGAAATCAGCTATTTTAAAATAAATGTTCTCATATAGACCCAAGATCAGTAGATCATTGATCAAGATGTCAGACTATAAGAGCGCACATTACAGACTTGAAATAGCTTTATATACTGAGTTCTAATGCATAGTAAAACGTATGTGGGCATTTTAAATTGAAATAAAATATATTTGAGTGTTGTTTTCTCTAAAGCTATGTGCATTTGCTCTATCTGTTGAGAAAAACAAGTTGACGTACACTGACACCTGAGCAACCGAGTGATCAAATACATATTTTATAAGATATATCATGTCTGTAATACCTCGCTTCCTGATATAACATGGCATGGATTACAATACAAAGAGATGGATTGATTGGAGGGATAATTACTGAGAAGTTAAATTGACTAGTCAGGCACTCTTGGCTCCAGTCTAAACACAAAGTAATGACTGTACAATCTACTCATTGATTAGCTTAGTGTTCATAATAAGATTGCAAAGGCTGGCAACGGCCATGAATTGTTCTGATCGACATTTTCATTTTGCTTGAAAACGTACGCTGGGTGCAAACCATTTTTTGTTTGAAAACGTATGCTGGGTGCAAACCCCTCACTTCCCACTATATCCTGTAACAGTTCAGCAATTTGATTAAACCATTACATTTCTGGTGGAATACTTGCCTACAAAGTTTCTTGGACATTTTCAGTGAGATAGACTGCAGTGCTGTTGCATTTGTTCCCGTATACCTAAATGATTTGTGTACCCAAGATGAGGTAAAAATAACACACACACACACACACACACACACACACACACACACACACACACACACACACACACACACACACTCACTCACACAATCTATTTCTTTAAATAAAGATGGCAAATTATGTTACTGCCAGACAAACTCAATGACTTTGGTCATTATTCATGTTTGGCTGTTTTCTACAATTCAAACAAAGCAATTCCGAGGGTTTTCCTCAGCTGTCTCAGGGTTGAATATCTACTCAAACTTTACATATTTCCTGTATGTTTATTTGGACGTGGTTAATATAACAATTAATTGTTAAACAGCTCTAAAAGGTATAAAAGATACAATTTATTTTTCCTGAAAATAAGTAATTTGTAATTTTTAGTACTCTATACAGCTTGTGGGTGGGGTCGGTGGCATAGTGGTTAGGGTGCTGCGCTCATGATCGGGAGGTTGTGAGTTCGAATCCCACTGAGACCCTCACTGTGCTAAGAACCCTGGGCAAGGTCTCAACCACACGCTGTTCACCCAGCAGTATAAATGGGTACCAGTAAAAATATACTGGGAAGGTAACCTGCGATG
>CM045733.1:66927500-67032500 GCA_024760905.1 Plotosus lineatus | reverse complement strand
TATATAGTGTAAATATCTGATTCCTGACACTGATTTGAGTGCGATTTTGTCTGGGGTCGCCGTCAGTGTTTATTTCTGTAAGATAACTGTGAGAAACCCCTGATTCTTAAATAGATAATGACATTGTGACAGCTAACTTGTAACTTTAGCCACCATCTGATGAAAGTTTCAAATTCCAATATCTTCAAACAATCAGCTGAAATTTGGAGTGGAATTAAAAAGTGAAAAATTTTACTTTGTTTGTGCTTTCCAGGATGGCATCATTCATTAATTTCTGAACTGCTTAATCCCAACTCGGGTTGAGGTAGGCTGGTGCCCATCTCAGCCAACTCTGGGCAAGGGTAGATTACATCCTGGACAGTTTGCCAGGCCATCACAGTGCAGAAACATGCTGATGGCTATGCAGCCAACTGTACACATACTCTTAACTAAAGTCCGGAAAACCTCTCACCATAGACAGTGATAGACATGGCCGCCTTTGATCACCAATTTTATGATGAACTCCGATAGCATATATACTATAGCGTATAGGAGGAGGAATGGAGGAGAAGTGTGCTGGTGCCCATTTCTAAGAACAAGGGAGGCATGCAGAGTTGTGGCAACTACAGAGGGATAAAGTTGATGAGCCATACGATGAAGTTATGGGAAAGAATAGTGGAAGTGAGACTAAGGTCAGCATTTGTGAACAACAGTTTGGTTTCATGCCAAGAAAAAGCACCACAGATGCAGTGTTTGCTTTGAGGAAGTTAATAGAGAAGTACAGAGAAGGTCAGAGGGAGCTTCATTGTGCCTTTGTGGATCTGGAAAAAGCATATAGGTGCCGAGAGAGGAACTGTGGTATTGCATGAGGAAGTCTGGAGTGGCAGAGAAGTATGTTAGAGTGGTGCAGGACATGTATGAGAGCTGTAAGACAGTGGTGAGGCGTGCTGTCGGTGTGACAGAAGAGTTCAAGGTGGAGGTGGAACTGCATCAAGGGTTGGCTCTGAGCCCCATCTTGTTTGCTATGGTGATGGGCAGGCTGACAGAGGAGGTTAGACAAGAATCCCCATGGACTATGATGTTTGCAGATGACTTTGTGATCTGTAGTGAGAGCAGGGAACAAGTGCAGGAAAATCTAGAGAGGTGGAGGTATGCCCTGGAAAGGAGAGGAATGAAGGTTAGCCTCAGTAAGACAGAATACATGTGTGTGAACCAGAAGGACCCAAGAGGAACGGTTAGGTTACATGGAGCAGAGATGAGGAAGGTGGAGGATTTTAAGTACTTAGGCTCAACAGTCCAGAGCAATGGAGAGTATGGAAAAGAGGTGAAGAAGCGTGTGCAGGCAGGTTTGAATGGTTGGAGAAAAGTGTCAGGTGTGATGTGTGATAGGAAGGTATCGGCAAGAATGAAAGGAAAAGTGTACAAGGCGGTGATCAGGCCAGTGATGTTGTGTGGTTTAGAAACAGTGGCACCGAGGAAAAGACAGGAGGCAGAGCTGGAGGTAGCAGAGATGAAAATGCTGAAGTTCTCTTTGGGAGTAACGAGGATGGATAGGATCAGGAATGAGTACATCAGAGGGGCAGCACATGTAAGATGTTTTGGAGGCAAAGTCAGCAAAGCTAGATGGAGATGGTTTTGACATGTACAGAGGAGGGATAGTGAATACATTGGTAGTAGGATGCTGAAGTTGGAACTCCCAGGCAGAAGGCCTAGAGGAAGATTTATGGATTTATGGATGCGGTGAAGGAGGACATGAAGGTAGTTGCTGTAAGAGAAGAAGATGCAGATAGGGTGAGATGGAGGCAGATGATTCGCTGTGGCGACCCCTGAAGGGAACAGCCGAAAGGAAAAGAAGAAGAAGATTATAGTGCATGAGTAGAAAAATTGCACATTTAAAAATGGACAGATACTTATGCAGTTTTTGCATGGGCCACTGTTGGCTACAGAAATATGCATTGTTTCAGTACCTCATTTATAACTCCGTCAGAACACTTCTTTTCCACTTTTTCACCAGACCTGCTGGAACCTGTGATTTTATTGTAAGCTCGGATGAACCCACGGAACCCTATGGTCAACCAATGGCTTTTGGGTCGACCTACTCATCACTCATAGCTATCATTAGCAATATTCTTTTTTGTTCTGGAATGCTTTACAAACCAAAACAATAAGAGACTAGAGACTCTTCAATGCATACACTTTCAATGAGTCACTTGTAATGTTTTGTTGAAAAAAAAGGGGGAAAGGTCAAACATTTTTCAAAGTAGGAACAGAGCCATGCATCTTACCCAGAACACAAAGCGGCTTCCTTTCAAGACTTGTGGCCTACATTTCAACATGATTCATTGAATGCTCTTTCAAATACTGAATTGCTAAAAACAGGACATAGGACACACTTGATTAAAAAAAACACTTTGTACTTTAAAGATAAATCGACCCCTTAGGTTATGAATCATTGTAATTCACATTAAAGCTGATTAATTACTATTAATTGACCTGTAGACATAATGAAGCTAGTATGAGTTTTGTAGTTGGATTAGAATGGAAAAACGTTACTCTGAAACCTACCTCCATTATACCACTTATACACGAGGTATGTGAGAAAACTAGAGCAATCCCAACTGACTTTGGGCAAATAATACTATATTTTCTTAAAGAATCTATCATTTTTGTCACTTTCACAGATTCCAGATCAGATTTCTAAATTGGTAAATCACTCTAAAATGATTAAACTAAGATCACATGTTTAATAAGACATCTTACATATAATTTTAAGGTGAATTGAAAATGAATACCAAATAAGCCTTTGTAAGCATAATAAACAATTTTGTTGAAGGTGAGGTGGATAGCGCTGAATAGTAAGACTTTCAATTTAGCAACGTCCACTGAAGCTGAGGCAATTTTTAAAAAAAATTATACTCTGCAAAAATATAAATAACATAAGTTTATTATGGCCTTTATTCTGCTTTACATTTCTAAAGTATTAAATATGTCATATTTCATAGTGTAAGCCAAGCAGACCAGATGTTTTTCAAACTCAAATAATTCTTAATCAGTCACATCGATCTTACAGGTTTAAATACAGTAGTTTGTGATTAACTTTTTCTGCTGGTTTTCACCATGCCTCTGGTGCATATACAAAGTGCCAAAACCAACCAACCAACCAACTGACCAACCAACCAACCAACCAACCAACCAACCAACTGATCAACCAACCAACCAACCGACCAACCAACCAACCGACCAACTAGCCGACCAACCAACCAACCAACCAACCAACCAAAAACCAGAAAAACAAAAACAAAACAAAACAAAACAAAAAACCACCCCCAACTCAGCCTATTGTATTTCGGATGGATGGGGAGAGTTTGCCTGGATCACTTCCCTGGCTTTGTTCAAGCTTTCTATAGTTGTAATGAATTGTTTGGCAAATTTCTGCAGACATGCTTCATTTTTGCTTATAAAAATTAAGTTAGCACTTTATTGGGTTCTATGAATTCTGCACTGCATTTGCTAAAAAAAAAAAAAAACAAAAACTTCTTATAACAACTTGTTAACCTCTTTGCTGTCGTAAACTCTTCTATGACTTCTTGCACAAAGATAATATTTCCTTCGAAACTTGTTTCACTCTTGTTTTTCCAGCATCGCACATTTCTGTTTGAGAATGGTCTCGCTTTGTAGACCACTCTAAAATTAAAAAGAAATAATAAAAAAAAAACATTCAAGTTTGTACTGCTTTCTGCCTTTTTAAATGACATTTTGGTAAATTTATAGTACTGTATTTATTAATCAGTGACTGTCAAAAACCATGTGTGCTATTTATAATCAAGCATTTTATTTATAATCAAAATGGAATAATGTCAATTTTCACTGCTGGATAGTGAGCCAGTTAGATAACCACATGTCTGTGCTATATCGAACAATTTAATGTACCTGGTCAGGTGTTTTTCAGGGTCGCACGATGGTGTCGTGATTGCTTGTTTGCCTCAGAACAAGAAGGTGCTGTCTTTGAGTCCTGGGCTCAGGCGTTTCTGTGTGAAGTTTGCATGTTCTCTGTGTTTGCCTGGGTTTCCTCCAGGCACTCCGGTTTCCTCCCACAATCCAAAGACGTGCACTTTAGGCTAGTTGGTTGTTCCAAATTGCCCCTAGGTGTGAGTGTTAGTGTCAATGGCTGTGAGTGTGTGTTGGCTCTGTCATGATCTGGCAAGCTGTTCAGGATGTACCCTGCCTTCACACAGTGTTGGCTGAGATAAGCTCCAGCCTCCACCTGACCCTAATAGGATTAAGTGGTAATGCTGGCAAGCTCAGGTACGAAGTGTGCGAGGTGTTTTTATGGGGTTTTTTTTTCAATATAA
Organism: Plotosus lineatus; assembly: GCA_024760905.1. Lineage (NCBI taxonomy): Eukaryota > Metazoa > Chordata > Actinopteri > Siluriformes > Plotosidae > Plotosus > Plotosus lineatus. Next base: position 67,028,169 of record CM045733.1, on the reverse strand, counting down.
ATTTATTCAGGTTGCTCAGGATTAATGATCAGAAGGTTGAGGTTAAACACTCCATGATGCCTGCAGCCACTGGTGGGACGCTATGCAATTCCTTTATACCTCTCGGCTTCAGGAGCAGCATCTCAGGGTCGACCCTGCGCTCTGACCTCATCTTTTTAACAAGCTGGGAAATGTAAAGGAATAAATTCACTATGCTGTGATATAAGTGATGAATAAAGACTTCTTTTTCTTCTGCAGGCGTGAATACATCATTTGGGACGGCTAGGTCTGCTGTTATTAATAAAATTTGAATCAACATAAGATTATATTGGGGGGCAGTGGTGGTCTAGTGGTATAAGGCGCCGGATCACTGATCCACAGGTTGGGGGTTCGAGTCCCACTCTCCACAAGGTTGTCACTGTCCCCACCCAGTGCAGCTAACTGGGTTATCAAAGGCCAGCCATGTCTCTCACTGTCTATGGCAGGGATCACCAACGTGGTGCCCGTGGGCACCAGGTAGCCCGCAAGGACAATATAAGTTGCCCGCGGACCTGTTCACTGCTATTTTTAGGACAGGCCCATTTTTAGGACAGCGCCACTCTCCATTGAGCTGCATATAATTTTTTTGAATATATTTTTAAATCAAGTCAATATCTTCACATAGATGAATATCATTAATTATTAATAATAACATCTAATTAAATCTAATTAAATGTAAATTGAGCAAATTTGTAATTTCAGAGGTGTGTATCGACCTAGTAGCCCTTCGCATTAATTGGTACCCATGAAGTAGCTCTCAGTTTCAAAAAGGTTGGTGACCCCTGGTCTATGGTGTGAGGCATGTAAAAGAACCATTGCTGACTTTCGACAAGCGTGTTTCCGCCCTGCGATGGCCTGGCGAGTTGTTCAGGGTGTACTCTGCCCTCACCCTGAGTTGGCTGGGATGGGCACCAGCCTCCCCGCGACCCTAATTAGGATGAAGCGGTTACAGAAAATGAAATGAAATGAAATAAGATTATATTATACTGAGAAAATGTGTGCTTGTATATCTTATATTTAATATATACATTGATTAAGTGCATCAATATTCTGTTGGGTGACAATAGCCTAGGCATGGCCATGATTTTGAACCTCTGGTGTGGACTGCATTGTTTCAGGCTGTTTGCGGTGGGTGGACGTGATGGGAGCTCATGTCTGCGGTCCATGGAATGTTTTGATCCTCACACAAACAAATGGAGCATGTGCGCACCAATGGCGAAGCGGAGAGGGGGAGTGGGCGTGGCTACCTACAATGGCTTTTTGTACGCTGTCGGCGGCCATGACGCACCAGCTTCAAACCACTGTTCTCGTCTCTCTGACTGTGTGGAGAGGTAAGAAACACGAGCTAAACCTCACTTTGTACACAGGCTGAAATTGTTTTGAATGAGTTACAGGACGGGTTAAAGTTCCTGGAAGGATTTCTGTCTTCCTGCACGCCTTTCCTCTTAAAAAAAAAAAAAAAAAAAAAAAAAAAAGTTACCTTACCTCCGTGGAATGTGACGCTTACAAATTGGCGCCATGCTCCCCCTGCTGGTCATATGCAGGAACAGCACCACTAAAGTTTGGGTGAGGTTTTGGTGCAAGCTGTTGTTATTATTATTATTATTATTATTATTATTATTATTATTATTATAGAAGGTTCTAACAGCTTGTAAAATAAATTGGATTATTACTGTTACAACTGTTCAGTTTGGGGTATGTATTTGTTTGTTTGTATTTGTGTTGGATTTTGTCAGGGCTGAACAGTAGAAAAACAACAACAAAAAACCAAAAGTGCATATGTGTGTGTGTGTGTGTGTGTGTGTGTGTGTGTGTGTGTTATTTTTAAGGCCATCCGTTAACATTTCTTCTTCTCTTTCCTGACTACTTGACCATTATTAGGTGTTTTTAATAATTATATTGATGAATATTTACATGTAACACTCCATTCATAACTAGTATTGTTATAAACAAAGTTCAGAAATATTAGAATATGTATTGAAGATACAATATTGTATTTATTGTATTCATATTATTAAGTACCATCACTATCTAATCAAACGAACCATCATAAGTTATTAACAATAAAATGACAATAGAATAACAAATGCTATATACATATACGTTTATCATATTATCCGTAAGTAGTAATGAATAACATTCAATGTTATGACTGTAATATTACACTTCTTGCTCATGAAACTCGCAAAGAATAAAACACTAACAGTCGAAAAGTGTTGGTTTATGATGCTTTATGATGCAGATTGTCTCAAATTTGCACAGACACAAATCTATGAGAAAGGATTAAAAACCTCGCTAGTAATTAAAAGCACTTGCTTTTAAGTTGGATTTCAAAACCTTTCTGTGCTGTCGTGGCAGGTATGACCAAAAAACAGACACGTGGACCATGGTATCATCCCTCAGTGTCCCACGTGATGCAGTAGGAGTCTGTTTGCTTGGTGACAGGCTGTATGCAGTGGGTGGATACGATGGCCAGTCGTATCTGAACAGTGTAGAGTCTTATGATGCACAGAATAATGAGTGGACTGAGGTAATTTTGCTAAATACTGCATTGTGCACAGTTTCACCTTTGCCTCATTGCTTGGTGCTTGGACGAATTAAACTTTGATTTATTTATTTTATTAGCCTTGTTTTACACCTTATTTGTAGAAGACTATTAAACATAATGTTGCTACAAGATCCCTGTTGAAAAATAAACTTTGAATGTTCTTGCAGTAGTTAGACAACAGGCTTTGAGAGGAAGTGAAAGGTTTTTCCTCCTATTGAATGCTTTTCCCATCATGCCACAGCAGCTGGCAACAAACACTGACTTCACCCTTCAATCATTCTTTGAGCATGTGTTAACTTATCCTTTGTATAATGTGAGCTGAAGCAGGGTAGACGAGTGCATTCAGTACGGTCACACTTGTGTATATTCGTCATTTAATCTCTGTCCCTTTTGCTGTTCTAGGAGGTGCCGCTGAAGATCGGCAGAGCTGGGGCCTGTGTAGTGGTGGTAAAACTGCCTTGAGCATTCAGGCCATTCTCTTACAATAGACACACCAGCAGTGGAAGACTTTTTTCGACTTTTGATGTCAACGTGTGGAATTTTTAATTTTATTGCTCCTTTCTATTTTGTTTGGATGAAAATAATTTTGAAGGCCCTCCTTGTTGAGCATAGCCGATTAGCTGAATATTGCAATAGCAGACACCGGACATAAATGTGAATGTATCAAATCTCTGCATAGAACACTGTATGCTTTAGAAATTTCTTTCTTTCTTTTTTTTTATAAAGATAGATCATAGCCAATCAGTTCAAGAAAAGAGTGATGTTCACCTGACTTACGTTTACGTATACATTTTGTGTCCTTATCTATTAACAACTTACAGCAACTCAATGTGAAATGTATTGACAGCATAGGATCAACTGCAGGCTTCTTTCTTAAATTTATGTGTTTGAAGAAAAATAAGTATTTTTGACTCTTTTCAACATTGCATTTAAATACACTGTGAATATGTCTAGTTTTGGACGTACATCCACTTGTAAGTTATTACACTTGAAAACCTTTGGGAGATCACTCACATTCAAATATTAACCCATTCGCTACCGTGAACCACTGCAGTGGTGCTGTTTTATTACTCCCACGTCCCTGAGAACCACTGGAGCGGAGATGAAAACTGAGCTTTCAAACCCCAGGAACCACTAAAGTGGTTAAATGTACATGGTCTGATTGTTCATCTTCTAATAATAAATGTACTTCAAATATCCAAACAAAACAACCAATATAAAGGTCTCGGCAGTGATATAACACCGTATTTGGAGTTTCCGCAGCGATATAAACCAGAAATAATGAATATTAAAAAGCGCCATTGACAACAGCTCATCTCCGAGTCTGACAAAGCGGCAGACATTGCTTTTACGGAAAGGATGTTGACGGATTGCTGTTAAAATCGACACTTAGACCTTTCAAATCATGTACAGTAGTTCAGTTCACATGGATTAGAACTCGAAAACAGAACGTGTAAATCTCAGCTGTCTGTCTTCCATTCGGCTTTTTCCCTTTTACTCGGGAGTCGCCACAGCGAAACATCTGAATCATCTGAATCGCACGTTTGATTTGGCAGAGGTTTTTCCATCGGATGCGCTTCTGGTCGCAACCCCTTTTAGCAAAATAGCAAGGGACAGAAACACGCTGACGACTTTGCAGCTACTCTTTACGAAAGTCAGCAATGGTTCTTTTACATGCCTCTCACCATAGACAGTGACAGACATGGCCCGCCTTTGATAACCCAGTTAGCTACACTGGGGGGACAGTGACAACCTTGTGGAGAGTGGGACTCGAACCCCCAACCTTTGGATCAGCGATCCAGCGCCCTATACCACTAGACTACCACTGCCCCAACGTTTAAATCTCAGCTATCTGGGGAATTTCTCGGTCTGTGAACGACAAACTGTTGTTCACAAAAACAAACACACGCTTTCAATAAAGTCTGATGTATCGCATTTATAACACTCGTTTCGGTGAAAAAACACTTCCACGTGAAATTTTAGTTTAATGTTGCAAGTACAGGGATTCCTCGCTACTTCTCGCTTCAATTCATGCGGCTTCAATGCATCACGTTTTTTTTTTTAAATATTCATCGAATTAAAAAATAAGGAAATGAAGGAAGAATAGGGGGAAAAGTTAAGGAAAATGCCACAAAAACAAGGCCAATTATGCAAAAAAACAAAAAAAAACAAAACAAAAAACAAACAAACAAAGAACAACCCAAAACCTCCCATCAAAACTACTTACATTTTTATATGAAGTGCGCTCTGAATGTGTGCACGCGCATCTGTGTGTGAGCGCACGCTCGCACACAGATGCACATGCACACACTCAGACGCACACCTCACATAAAAATGTATGTGTATGTATTTATATTTTATTTACATCTTATGCATTATTTTTGAATGTTTATACGTCAGTCGGGGGGGTTTGAGCCTACTTTGTGGAATTCGATGGTCGCGGGGGGATCTCGGACCCAATCAATGTCCCTTGAGGAATCCCTGTATTTTGGAAATATGAAAATCCTAAAATCGGCATTTTGAAGCCAAAAAGTGTATTTTCTGCTGTAGTTGAAGGCTACATCTGGCCCCAGTGCTCGTAACTATAAGTGACTGCAGTAGCGAATGAGTTAAAAACGTTTTATGTAAGCTTAGGCATCGCAACAAGTTTTCAATGACGTAGCTGCAAAACACCAAAGCATCATGTGATAGTAGTTATGACTTTTAATGTTTACAAAATAGTGAATATACAGATATATCATATTGATATTTCACATAATTGTATAGTTTTTGTAATTAAGTTGTGTATATAGTTTCCGAATCAGTGTTATAATGCATTTTATGATCTTTTTTCTGGCATGCTGCTTGGGTCTATTTGAATGCTACCCTATACTACCTTCATATGATATACAATCCATTTCCAGAGGTCAACAATGAATGTGTTTGCATTAATGCAGTGTTTATTTGTCTTGACCTCAATTGCATTGCCATGTAGGTGAATATTTCACAAGTGATAATGTCGTAAAATTTTTGAATTACAATTTCAATATACCCATAATATTCAGTCATTCATTCATTAATTTTCGAAGCCACTTAATCCTAATTAGGGTCACGGGGAGGCTGGCATCAATCATAGTGGTGAAGACGGGGTACACCTTGAACAGCCTGCCAGGCCATAACAGGACCAACACACACACACACACACACACACAACCATTCACTCTTACACTCACACTTATGGGTAATTTGGAAAAGCCAATTGCCCTACTGTGTGTTTTTTTTTTTTTTTTTGGACTGTGGGAGGAAAACAGAATTCCGGGAGGAAACCCACGCAAGCATGGGGAATGGCCGAGACTGGGAATCAAACCTAGGCCTTCTTGTTATGAGGCAGATGTGGTAACCACTGTGCCATCGTCTCACCCATAACGTAAATTCTCAAAAATGATTTTTTTTTTTTTTATTGTACGTGGTGATTTGTTATTTGTAACAAGATTTACGTATAAATGCATTTTACTTTTCATCATTTTATATAGCATGTAAACATAAATAAATTCTTTTCTTCCTCTTTATCTACTTTTCAACCTCTGTAATCATTTCATTGTTCACATTCTGCTTGTGTTAAACAGGATCATAGTGGCTCTCACGAAATAGCCACAACATTTTTAATCTATGATTCGCAAGTGGAGTCCATGAATCATTGGATGCGCACTGGATTTTACATTTTGTTGCAGTGGAAATTATGACCCACCATTGTTACAGTTATTAGATTTAGTATTGAGGTCCTAAAGTTATTCATCTTGTTGACTGGTCTTTTAAATTTAAAAAAAAAAAAAAAAAAAAAAAAAAGAAAGGAAGAAAAACCCAACTTCAATATAATAACGCTTGAATGATTTGTAATTGATAATAATAATAGTAATAATAATAATAATAATAATAATAATAATGTTTTATGTGTTTATTATGTACAGGATATATAAATGTCCCTAGTGTAGGATTAATGAGGTTAATAAAATAATCTTATGTAATAATAATAATAAGACTACTACTACTTCTATTACTATAACTAATTATTATTGTTTAGTATTGAGGTTCCTTAGTGTGGACCCTGCTTTAAAAGGGAACACAATGTTGACTGAGTAATCCGATTTATATAAACATAAATAATTAAAGGTAGGTAGGTAAAGTCTGCTGGGTTTTTATACCAGAGCCCAGTAGCTCATCAGGCTGGTGCTTATCCCTGGTTTCTGTAGCGTGAAGCGACCAGGAGTTCAACTCCTCCTGGATGGAACGCCAATCCATCACAGGTTACCTTCCCAGTATATTTTTACTGGTACCCATTTATACTGCTGGGTGAACAGAGGCACACTTGTGGTTGGAACCTTGCCCAGGGGTCTTAGCACAGTGAGGGTCTCAATGGGATTCGAACTCACCACCTCCCAATCATGAGTGCAGCGCCCTAACCACTACATCACCGGCCCCACATAAATAATTAAAGCTTGTTGTGAATTCCAATTGTTGGTCATATTACAGTCATACCTCACCTAATGAAATGAATCCGTTCCAGAAGTGGTTTCGTAACCTCATTTTTTCATAAGTTGAGTAGCATTTTACATGTAAAAGACCTGATTTGCTCCAAAAGATGGTTTTCCAACAGTATCTCGATGTAAAAGAACTCTAGGAGTGCGTGTAAGTGACGAAAAGATCACCGGATCGAGAGAAAAGAGAAAGGTAAGTCGGAAAGGTGTGTGTGTGTGTGTGTGTGTGTGTGTGTGTGTGTGTGTGTGTGTGTGTATATGTAAAAGTGATTCGTTTTCCGGCCATGCACCACTTTTTAGTTATACAGTGGTTGCGGTGATTTGATATTGCTCATACAAAACCGGGATTACTTGGGTTTTACCAAAATTGAGTTTTACTAAATCGTTGACCCCCCCCCCCCCCCCACACACACACACACACACCCCACCCCGAAAAATCAGCTTTACAAGTGTTTTTTTTCCTTTGGCTATTTCATGTATAATCTCCATTTTATTGTCTGTAGTCCAGTTGGTCTGGTATTAGACTGCTGCATATCCATGACAACTAAATTTTTACTTATCTCAGGAGCCTCTTTTACAGGGTAGGTTGAAGGGTGTTGACATAACCATTCACAGACCTCAGTTTGCCGAGACTGGATAACCGTAACAGGTAACGTAAACCAAAGTCTAATAAATGCTTTTACTCCAAATCTGATTGACATATACACTTTTTTGAACATAACTTGGAGGTCCTGATGCTTGAACCTGATACACCATCAACCTTTTATAACTACCTGTCAATCACAGGTCGCTAGGTTGATACATAATTGTGTTATAAAGACTTAATAAGCGGAGATTTTTAAGCATACTGCGGTTGATGGTGCAGGGGATACTGTAGGGGATTCAGGATGGTGCAGGGGATACTGTAGGGGATTCAGGATGGTGAGCACGGAATCCCTTCAATGCCCTACAGAAAAACAATAGGAGACAATGCTTTCACCGAAATTACTCACACAGGAGTGTACAGTGCATCCATGGCACCATGCTTGGAGATTAGCCAGTGGAACAGTAAGGATGGGTGATTCCACGTCTTCATCACGTGACTTCTTATTGCTATCAAAATGCTTTTTTAAACACCTGGTGTCACAAAATGACCTTGAATGGGTGTTGAAGCGAATAACATTTATGAACCTAATAGTGCACTGCATATTCATTTGATTCTGGAGCATTCCTTTAAATATATACCTCAATTTTAACATTTTTACTTTTAACTTTGGTCTCTGAAGCAGATACTTCTGATCTGAATCTTTCAATTCTCAGGTGTAGATGTGTACAGAAAGTCATACTGATTACTGCCCTCCAGTGGAGACATGATATATAACACTTTTGGAGACGAGGCCAGGTTACTGAACAGAGGAAATTAGCATGAGGTTTTTCCAGATTGTCTCTGAGTTCCTTCAAAAAAAAAAATTAGGCAAAAAAAAAAAAAAAATCCCTTGGGAATAAGTATGTACTGAGAACGTCTTTGTCTACAGACTGTAGTGTTCCACAAAAGATTTGGAAGCAGGCAAGACAATTCACTCAGCTGTTTCAGCTGCTTCCTTTTTACATCCTCAATCTGAGACACTGAGAGAGACGCCCGCCCACACACACACACACACACACACACACACACACACACACACACATACGAGGGCTCTCAGGTTTTCTCTCTCTTTCTAAAACACACCGCAAACACAAAATAAATAAATAAATAGGCCTTCCTAGGGGCATTAAATCACTTACCTTCTGGAGTTACCTGACCACTTTTTGCTAGTGAAGATGCCCACACATGCCACTGCTGCCACACAGCCCTTCTACCTTACCCAATCCGAGGAGCCATCTGGCCTGCAGTTGATTCTCCCTCATGCTGGGAAAGGTAATTAGCAAGAACCAACTGTGTCATTGGCCTGGGAATTAGATCAAACTTAAATGGCTGTTTCGACAGAAAGGATTGATCGGTGCTTTGGCATCCTTTATGTGGTCAAAGGATTGAAGAGTGAAAGGGCACCGGGGAGTGAGGACTGTCTACTTGGTGGTGAAGCACTCTTTTTCAAATGTGCTGCACTGACCTTCCCCCATGAAGAGCCTGCAGATGATGGTTTTTATATGTGTGTATATATATATATATATATATATATATATATATATATATATATATATATATATATATATATATATATAATATATTTTAACTCTATACAATTAAATAAATAAATTAATAAATAAATCAAAAAATGAATGTGATGATGGACCCATCCATCACCAGCTCTCTGCAAAATGCATCTGTCTGCAAGACAAAAGGGAACGAAACGTCAGGTGGATCCAGCTGTAGGACCCCACATAAAGTTCATTTGCACCACTTTTTCTACTGGACCATATCTGGTACCTCCTTTTAGTGAGCGCGGTCAATGGGCTCGTGATGAAATTTAGGTACAAACCTCGTAACCAGCCAGCAACAGGAACTGCCTCACCCATTTTTGATCTTGGCCATTCAGCAGGCCTCAATTGCTGCTGGCTTATCAATGTCTTCTTGTGACTCAAACCAAAACTCAGATCCTGTACCTCCAGTCATCCAACTACATCTCAAGGCTCCCAGGACAGCTGTTGGATGGTGAAAATTCTGCCGCCAATCGTTACTCTATATTATTTAAAAAATCTTAATAGACAGCAGCATACACACCATGGCCCGGACAGCCGGATGGCCCTGAGTTACTCCACGGCTGGTAGAGGTGAGAACACATCTTCAATTCCCGTTTTCCTCCCCATTTCTCTCTAATTCTAGTCATATTCATTTCCCACCCATCTAAAAGGGTTGTGACAGGAAGGGCATCCGACGTAAGAACCTCTGCCAAATCAAATGTGCGAATCAGATGATTCGCTGTGGCGACTCCTGAGTGAAAGGGAAAAAGCCGAAAGGAAGACAGACAAGTATTGCCGTCCCTATCACATGACTACCACCAAATAGGGAGAGGGGTAGGTATGCACATGCCTCCTCCAGCCACCAGAACTGCTGCTCATGTGTATTTTTGGGGCGGTTTAACATACTTGGAGGGAAAGCGTTACCCTTATAAAAATGACCACACAGACACCCACATGATTGGCTGGCAATCGCTGTGAATGACAGCAAAGTGAGTGTGTGCCATCCCTTCCTCCCATGACAGCCCGGCAGTTAGCTCCCATGGACTCTCTTAGTCCAGTCCTGGAATCAAACTTGCAATCTCTCTAGGTTAATAGTCACGCACCTTGTCAATGTGCCACTCGGAAGCCCATCTTTGAATTCCATCCTGCATCTGCGCAACCTGTACCTTCTCTGACAGCAAGACGTGGTTCCCACAGGAGACCAGAGAGAATTTGGACACATTTTGGTAGCCTCCAGTCCCAGCTCTGCCCTCTGCTGATCTACTGTTACCAGAGGCAACAGGTCAAAAACCTACAGTATGTTATTTTTACTTTTTGAAGATCCCTCCTCCCAATTCTCCAAGGTGACATAATATTCCAGCTTCTGGATGTATAATAATTAAAATGGGAAAACCCCGTAGAGGCTTGTGAAACCACCTTCCCATTGCTTTAAGCATGTAGAGCCCCATCCATTTGGCTTCAATTACACTTTCAACCCCAGCCAATTTGTTCCCATAATTAGTGAAGTGTAGAGGCAAGGACTAAATGTGCTACCTCAATGCTATTTGCTCCTGAAATTAATATTAACGGCACCAATGGATATTCGTGAACGTCCACCTCATCATTCACCAAATGTTCACCTTGGATGGACCCGCTTTGAATCAGGTTTTGATAGATTGAGGTTAGAATCACACCCTGTGTCTACCAATGCATGATGTACACTTCTTTGAATAATCATGGCACGGGTCTGTCCAGAATCCCAGTCAGTGTTTCTAATTCCCTGGAGCAATGCTGATCCTGTAAGAACTCAGCTTTCTGATTATACCGAAGGCTCTGCCCAGGCAAGACACACAGGAAAAAGGAATATGAGTACAGGGAGTGGGGATTTCGGGATTAGTTCCGGCTTTTGTTGCGAAGGGGCCGGGGGGATTGGGAAGAGACAGGAAAAGGATGGAATGACATAGAGATTCATTCATTTAGAGTTTATTGTATCAGTCACATACAGGTCACATGTCATCGCTAGTGTATTGCAGAACTATTAATGATGCATTCAACGTAGTAGCCATTTGGTAGTAATCATCCAAATACATCTCGGTTAGGTTTAGTCTTATTGGCTCTGAGAAACGTGGGTAATAAAACAAGGCAGAAAATCAATACCACCACAACCTTTAAAAAAACAATGATTTATTTGTTGATATTTTCAAATGTCAACAGATGAAACTGATGTAGCTGACCTGCCGAAAGAGCTGTTGAGATGTTCAGAACATGCAAAGACAGCATGTGGTAAAATTGCTTGACTTTGTTCTTCCCAGATGACAAGAGGAAATAGACTCGATGCTCTATGGGATTAAATTGTGCTACAAGAGTGACGGCTGCACCGCATCAAAAGGGAACAAAAGGGACAGTGCAGGTGGCGTTTTGGATCTGGTGTCTGATGAAGATAATGTTTTCTGAAGGTCCTCTGTTGACATTTGTCCTCCAATTCATGACCTCATTTGGTTTATATTGTTTGGATGCTGTATCCCTGTGGTATTAAATCCATGCCAAGCCAGCATGAAATAAACTATAATCAAATGAACTTCTGTGTTTCTCAAACTCAAGTAATTACACTCAGAATGACTGACAATGAAACTACAATGATTTAAAAAAAAAAAAGCAAATCATGCTGAATCTCCCTAATCTCCACTTCCTGTACCCAACAATTTAAATAATCGAATGTAACGGAAAAAAAACCTGTAAAATAGTGTCTGATTTTTATAGTATCTAAAATATCTATACACAAATTTAGATGGTGTTCCCTTTCAAGAAACAAGAATAAAATTATTTTTAAAATTATTTTCCAGAATACTCTTAAGCGATTTTCGCACACTATGCTGGATATCAATGATGTCATAAAACTTTTATCCTTTCAGGCCGTGTTTCATTTTGGGAACAGTTAAAAATCGCAACAGGAAAGGTCAGATGAATCATTCAGTTCATTTTCTGTAATCGCTTAATCATAATTAGGGTCGCAGGGAGGCTGGCGCCCATCCCAGCCGACTCCAGGCGATGGCAGAGTACACCCTGGACAGCTCGCCAGGCAATCGCAGGGCGGAAACACGCAAAAAATGGGAAGTTTGACATTTAATAGGTAACGAAACCTTTTTCTACTACCTTATTTAGACTGTAAGAAAAAGGCCACAATTATGCTTTAATTTAATTTTTATTGAAACATTGAGATCCATTGAGCCCCTAGCTTTGGGATCGGTAATCCAGTACTTTACCACCAGGCCCACCACTGCGCGTGTGGCATGTGCATTAGTCCATAATTTATAGTATTACAGTTTTTTTATGGGTTTATTTCATGTGATCGAATTGATACAATAGTTATTCATTCATTTTCTGAATCCCTTGGTCCTGGTTGGGGTCACGGGGAGGCTGGTGCCCATCTCAGCCAACTGTGGGCAGGTGTGGGCTACACCCTGGACAGCTCGCCAGGCGATCGCATCCAGCGACCTAGAACACGCTGGAGGGACTATGTCTCTCGGCTTGTCTGGGACCGCCTCAATGTCCCCCCGGGAGAGTTGGAGGAAGTAGCTCGGGAGAGGGATGTCTGGACCTCTTTGCTAAGGTTGCTGCCCCCGCGACCCGACCCTGGACTAAGCGGAAGAAGATGATGATGATGATGATGACATCATCATCATTCTCATCTTCTTCCACTTGATCCAGGATTGATTTGTAGGGGCAGCAACCTAAGCAGTGAGGTTCAGACATTCCTCGCCCCAGCTACTTCCTCCAGCTCTTCTTATGGATACCAAGATGTTCCCAGACCAGTCCCTCCTGAGTGTTCTAGTTTGATCTCAGGGTCTCTTCCTGGTTAGGAAGGCATTGTAATCAGATGCCTGAGCCACCTCAACCAACTCCACTCAACACCGACGAGCAGCAGTTCTTCTCTATTGAAACAGTAAATATGAAATTATTATTCAATAATAATAAATCATAAATTTAGACAGCACAGTTGCAAAGTGGATGGCATATCCTCCTCACAACAAGAAAGTCCTGAGTAGTTTTGTGTGGAGTTTACATGTTCTTACCATACCATCATATGTTCCCTCAGAGTAGTCTCTTATGTCCTTCAGAAGATTGTTCCGAATTGCCCCTATGTGTGAGTGTGAATGGTTATTTGTCTGCATTGGGCTTGCAATGCACTAACGACCTGTTCAATGTGTACCCTGCCATCACATGGAGTCAGTTGGGATAGGCTCTATTTCCCCCATAACTCTAAGCAGAATAAAACTGTAAGGATAATGAAATCAATTGATATTACAAATTTACCAACTAGGTATGTAATATTTATAATTCTTACATACATTACAATTTTAGGTGGTAGTTTGAGCATTGTGTCCAACAAGAGTGCAGTCGAGAATTAAATATTTTCACAGCACTTTTAAAAATGTGGAATTCAACCATGACTTCCAGCAGGACATCTCATCTGAAAAGATAATACCTCCTTTTACCTAATGTACCACTAGATGGCACTCTGATAAATGCATTTGAATTGCATTCATTCATTCATTCATTCATTCATTCATTTGCATCATTCTTCATTAACCATATGTTTAAATATAAGTGTGAATGGTTGTCTGTTTCTGTTCAGGCTATGGTCTGCCTTTGCTCGATGTCATCAGTGTTGGGCTACAGCCTTCCGATAACCAAAATAAAGTATAAAATGTCTGAAGTATAACCGTGTTAGTATCCTCATCAGCGCCACATCATTCATCTGCAAGTCTGCCTGTCCTGGTTTTAATTTATTTTTCATTTATAATAAACTCAATTCTCATTGACTCTTGCATCTGCATTATCTTCTACACTTGGCACCATCATAGTCATATATTTAACTTGTAAGTCTTGTCCTACAGAGAATTGAGAAAAGGAAATACAATTGCACTGCAGCAGACTGATTGACATTAACAACACATAGAATCAAAGTGAACAATAAATGCCAGCAAGCATCAACCTTGTCAGGCACAAATAATTATGTCATTAACCCTGTATAATTATTGGGCACAGTTGAAAAATTTGAAGTAATAGCATGCAGAGATTCTCCCCGGCTGACATCTAAGTGGTGGTACACACCACGTTCAAAAGCATCTGATCAAAATGCCTCAACAAGTCAAAACTTATTCTCCTCAGGAAATACAACATTTTGACAGACTTAATGCTCATGCAGTGCTTCAACTTGTTAAGCAGACAAGAAGTGCTCTTAGAGCACTGTAACAATAGTGATTTAGCCTCAGAAAATGAAGTCTGACTGCCTGCATTAAAGTCTTTTGCTTTAGAGGTACTGCTCGCTTTGAAATTTGGCATACTTTTGAATCTAGTTTGTGGTTTCATTCCACTAAAAAAGACAACAGACCTTATTCTTGCTGTGGCACCGGGAGCTTTCAGTCGGACCCAAAGATGCAGGAGACCAAGTACAATGATACAAATGACTTTTATTGAACACAGAATGCAGGCGCTGGAGTACGGGGAATCATGATCACCGTGGAGGTGAGGGGAAACACGAAAACCAAAATCACTAAGGGAAATATCAAATTGGGAACTGGTCGAATATGGAGCTGAGAACCAGGAGCCAGAGAGATCACGGGGAAACGAGATTGTTTTGGAGGGACAATCTTCTAGCACTTAGTAGAATCAGGTGTGCCCTCCAGACTCCGCCATCGTGTGATAGCCACGCCCCTTGCCACCGCCTGCAGTGCATAAGGATAGAGAAAGAGAGTTAAAAGCCGCTGAATTCAGAGCCACCCCAACACAGACCATAACACTTACCACCTCTTAAAAGACAAAAAAATAAGAAAGAATCAGCTTAACTCGAATTCTGATTGGATGATAAACTGAATTTCCTTACCCTGTATTTATTACATGTGTAATGACAATAAAGTTAAATCTAATCTAATCTAATATGTATTTTATTATTATTTTTTTATCCAACCAGATATCAGCTTCTATGTGGTACCATATCAATCCAATCTGCCCAGGGCTTTCGCAATCAGTCTTGCTGGCTGATTTCACTTAAACTGTATTAGCAACCTGGCTGGGGCAGTCGTGGCCTGGTGCCAAAGTAAGAGATTAAAGCCCTACCATCAAAAGTTGTCACTTCTGTCCTCCCAGTGTAGCTAATTGGGTTATCAAATGCCAGCCATGTCTCTCACTGTCTATGGTCTGAGGCAAGCAAAAGAACCAATGCTGACTTTTGACAAGAGTAAGCTACCTAACCTGTAGTGGCCTGACAAGCTGTTCAGGGTGTACTCTGCCCTCATCCAGAGTTGGCTGAGATGCGTGCCAGCCTCCCCACAACCCCAATAAGGATTAAGCAGTTCAGAAAATGAATGAATGGGAAATGGGTCGGTTTTTTTTTTTTTTTTTTTTTTTTTTTTGGAAACTAATCAGAATTCAGATTTGCCTGACAGGGCCAGCAAGCTGGCCGACAATAATGTCAGCAAATCTTCTGATTGATTGGTCAGAGCAAAACTTCCAGAATATTTTATATCGTGATTTGGACACAATATAGTTAAGTTACAATTTCTTCTGAGTTACACCCACTGGCTATCGCATCTCTATCATATGACAGATACCAACCAAGGGGAGCACATGTTTCTTCAAAGTATATGAAACTAGCCATCATTTATTTATCATATTTATCACACTATTTATCATAGTGGGTAACAGCCTTCTTCATGTCAAATTTGCTCGCTTTGGAGACCAAGTGACTGGTTTCAAAAATGGACAAATCTATCAAAAGCCTTGTGTCTAACATGGTATTTAAAGAACACTTGTCATTTGTCACATTTGTCACGGTATAATAGTACCAGACAGTGTTTTATTTTCAGTAGTGGGATGCCTTACATATTGTGTAAAATCTAATCAAGTAGTTTGAGGAATGGATTGCAGCTTGTTGTTAATATAAGTTCACACCATATATAATCCATACTTTTCTGTACAATCACCTCTAGCATCAATGGAGACCACATCAGTACATACACATCCAGTCAAAACATTTGCTTTCACATAGTTTTGCAAGTTCAATTGTTTAATTGCGCCAATTTGTGTTACTATAGAAAAAAGTAACGAGCTTTACAGCACTTATCGATAAATAAAGATGATCTTCAGTGTTCATTTTAACACATCACTCGCACTGATTTTTCAAACTGCTTAATATTATTGGGTCACAGGAATGCTGGCGCCTATCTCAGCCAACACTGTGCTACACTCTGAACAGCTTGCCAGACCACCAAAGGGCAAGCACACTCAAAACCTTTCAAAATCACATCCATACCTTGGGGAAATTTGGTACAGCCAATTAGCCCAATGTGCATGTCTTTGAAACCAAAGTACCCAGAGGAAGCCCATGCAAGCACAGGGAGAACGTGCGAACTCCACACAAAAACACCCCAGGAACCCAGGACATTCTTGGTGTGAGGCAGACATGCTAACCACACCATTGCGCCATTTGAACACATGCAGGCCCTAAGTTCATAGCCCTAATGATGAAATATTTATGCACCTTTTCAGTAAAATTTAATGATTTTAAAATTTGTATTAATAGAAATAATTGTCTTCATAACTGCTCATTTAATTACAATTGTCTCACTGCCATTGAGCTAATGGTGTAGCATTCACTATTTCTCTGTTAGTAGCTCAACATCACTTGTTTCACCAAAATGTATTTAAAGCATTGCAAAGTAAAAGTAATCCCAAAGATGGCAGTGGGTGTAGCCGTTGACTGTTCTTCCTGCATTTGAAATTTAGCAGACTAGACTTATCTCCCGGTGATATTTGATCTGAAAATTGATGTTTGTTTTGTCAGGATTTACATTTGCCTTCTTTTTCCTCAAAGGCCTTTCCTATTGCACAGGCTGCTGCCAAGTCACCAGAGAGCCCACATACAACATTTACAAAATGCAATTAAAATGTATTGTGGGAGTAAACTATCCCCGAGCATACACAATGACACAGCGCAATCTATCATTTTAATGCACCTTGTTTTCACTGGAGAATTGTAACAATTAAGTGAATGCATGTGCAGACATAATGTTATGAATGCATCACAACTCAAAGTGTGTGACATCTATAGATCTACAAATGGAAATATAGCAAGAAAATAAAGCCTGAGAGATGTTGATGTCAACACGACTCAAATATGAGTGTTAAAAGGAAATTTAAACCAAATTAACAAAATTGTGTGTAGGAAATAAAAATGAGCAATAACTCTGCACAAAGGGAGGTAGCATTGTAATGCAAAAAGCGTAGAAAGGTCATGTGATGACCCTGCATTCATTTCAAATAAATTATATCCAAGCAAAATGATTTCAAATTGATAAATATGAATCAAATTAACTCATCAAATATCAAATACAGTATCAAATATAACCTTTAACAATCTCTATAATGCGATTTTTCTGCTTGTAAATGGTTCAGATGGTCGACGGATGGTCACATGACATGAAGCTGAGTCGACTTACTTCACATGAAGCTTAAAACAACCAATCAACGCTTACAATATGTGAGGCGCTCAATACCAAAAGTAGTTTGCTTGCTTGAAACAAAGCGCGGGTTATACGGACTTCAGGTCTTTTAAGTGCACAAGGGCGCCATTGAACTCGTTTAGGACTCAGCCTGCACTGATGTGAATCTTTTTTTTTTTTTTTCTTTTTTTTAGGTCTGTTGGGTTTTTACACCCGAGCCTTGTGGCTCATCAGGCCGGTGCTTATCCCCGGTTTCCATAACGTGAACCACCGGGAGTTCAACTCCCCCTGGATGGGACGCTAGTCCATCGCAGGTTACCTTCCCAGTATATTTTACTGGTACCCATTTATACTGCTGGGTGAACAGAGGCACACTTGTGGTTGGGGTCTTAGCACAGTGAGGATCTCAGTGGGATTCGAACTCACAACCTCCTGATCATGAGAGCAGCACCCTAACCACTACACCACCAGCACTGCACCATAAACTGGAATGCTACTGTAAGGGAAATCACAGAATGGGCGAAGCAATACTTCCAGAAACCATTGTCAGTGAACACAATCCACTGTACCATCCACTGTTGCCAGCTGAAACTCTACAGTACAAAGAAGAATGTGACGGAATGACTTTCAGCTGGACCCAGAAATGCAGAAGACAATGTAAGCTGACACAAAGCTGGTTTATTATTTTAACAGAGGAAAGACTCAAGCAGGATGCAAGCACGGTAACTCTTGGAGATGAAGAAAAAAAACACAACAAACACTCAGCACTGGGAAATAAGGTGTGGAGCTGGAACCAGGAGCCAGAGAGATCACAGGGGAACAGAGATGTGAGGTGAGGAGCAATCTTCTAGTACCGGGATGAGCATGCTGCACGTCTTTATAGAACGGTAGATTGGTGAGTAGGATCAGGTGTGCGCATTACGATTTGCCAGTGTAAGTCAGCCACGCCCCTCTGCTGGAGCCTGCAGCATTAGAGAGAGAGAGAGAGAGAGAGAGAGAGAGAGTTAAAGCGGCCAAAATCAAAGTCCTCCAACTACACGGACCATAACAAAGAAGCCATTTCTAAACAGGACCCAGAAACGCAGGTATTTTCTCTGGGCCAGGGGTCATTTAAAATGGAGTATGGCAAAATGGAATACGAAAATGTTCTGTTCTCTCAACCTTTTGATCAGTAACCCAAAATCTTTATCACTGAGCCTTAAACATTTTTTGGGGGGGGTGTTCAGGCTCAAGGAAGCTGGAAGCTGCATTGCAACTTCAGGTACGAGGAATGCAGGAATGCTGTTGATTTTGTGCAGATTATTATTATTACATTTAAAAAACTCATGCCACAGCCTGAACTAGACATGTGGAGATGTAACCAAATATAGGACCTCATACAATGCACACACAGACCCACATCTCAAGACAATGACACATCTGGCACTATTATTAAAAAATCCACGCCTTTTGGTCTGTAAAACCAAAATAATACATCATACAGTACATTCAAAATCCTTATAGGCAATTATGCTATATCCATTTCTGTCTTAAATTTTATTTGTGTTTTATTTTACTTTGTTTTGTAATATCACACACACACACACACACACACACACACACACACACACACACACACACACACACGCAGCATATATATATATATATATATATATATATTATATATATATACAGAGTATATACAAACAATTCTATCAGCAATTGTTCTGCCTATACAAGATCTCATAATCAGGATCATCATTAGTATTACTTTATTGATCCCAGTAGAAATTGTGTGCACACAGTTGCCCAATAGCAACTAAAAATGAGCTAATGATAAAGATGAAATTGCTTCTTGAAATACAGGCATCCCTTGCTACTTCAAGCTTCAAGTCATGCGGCTTCAGTCTATTGCAGTTTTTTTTTAAATATTCATCGATAATATTATATATATATATATATATATATATATATATATATATATATATATATATATATATATATATATATATATATATAAAATAAGGAAATTAAGGAAAAATAGGAGAAAAAGTTAAGGAAAATGCCACAAAAACAAGGCCAATTATGCAAAAAAAAACCCACAACCAAACAAAAAAGAACCCAAAACAGAACAACAAAAAAAAAACTCAAAAAAACAAACAAAAAAACAAACAAAAAAACAAACAAACATAAAACAACCCAAAACCTCACATCAAAACTAGTTACATTTTTGAGGTGCGCATTTGAGAGCGTGCACGCGTATCTGCGTGCGTGCGTGTGTGCGTCTGTATGTGTGTGTATTGATATTTTATTGCATTGCTTATGCATTATTTCTTTAATGTTTAATTGTTATTATAAGCATTTATAGCATCTAATATGTATTTATTGATATTATATACACATATGCATGTATGTATACGTCAGTCAGGGGGTGGGGTGATCCCACTTCTTGGAATTTGGTGTGTATATATATATATATATATATATATATATATATATATACATATATATATATATATATATATATATATATATATATATATTTGTTCGTAAGTTGGGAAGCATCTGTAAATATAGCTGATCATGAAACTGGTACTGATGTGTTCCACTGAGCTGTTGCATTTATACATTCTTTTCTTCTTCTTTTCCTTTCGGCTGTTCCCTTCAGGGGTCGCCACAGCAAATGATCTGCCTCCATCTCTCCCTATCCTCTGCATCTTCTACTCTTACTCCAACGACCTTCATGTCCGCCTTCACTTTAAATGTGGCAGAAGTTTTACGCCGGATGCCCTTCCTGTCGCAACCCTCTGCATTTATCCGGGCTTGGGACCGGCATAAGGGGGAGAGACACTGGTTAGTGCCCCCCCCGCCTCATGGCTGCATTCTGTTGCATTTATACATATGTATAAAATATAGTTTTCCCCATTTTGACGTATTAGGGTAATGTGCGTTAAAGGTTGGCAGATTCAGAAGAATAATATTCCTTGGAGAAGCAGCATTATCAGTAGGATGACTCACAAACCAGTATGTAACATGAACAGAATGAATTACCTTCTATTCACTAATGATAGCTTGAGATAATAATTCTTCATTTGATGTTAATGTTGGACCTGTGGAGACCTTAGCAGAGCCTCAGCATGACATGAAAACAATGAGATCTTTCTCTTGTCACAAATTTGAGCTTGAAAAGGATATAAAGCAGGAATGGACACACTTTATTTCAAAAACTGTGTTCACCATGTGTACATAATTTGATATGATACTATCTCCTAGACACGCACGAAATATTTTGGCGCATTGATTCACAAATAAACTTGGACATGGAAATATTTATTCAAGTTTGAGGTTGGGTAGTTGGAACGTTCCAGTTTTGTGACACGTGTGTGTGTGTGTGTGTGTGTGTGTGTGTGTGTGTGTGTGTGTGTGTGTGTGTGTGTTGTAAGTGTATAACTGTGGATGTTGTTGCTATATAGAGGAGTTGTACAGTTTAATGGCCACAGGCTGGAATGATTTTCCTCCGTCATTCACTGGAGCATTGGGTGGTATCAGTCTTTCACAGAACATACTCCTGTGACTGATCAGCAGGTTGTGAAGTGGGTGAGAGGTATTGATCAGGTATTGTCTTTATTTTGGAAGGATACATCCAGCTCATGGTAAATAATGAAACAAATGTAATCGTTAGTTTTAAAGAAACGGTGTGATTACTTCTGAGACATTATTGTTAGCTGTTTTTGTTCATGAAGATGAACTGCACACGGTAATTAAAGTCCCAGGTCATTACTCTGACCAAAAGGTTATACTGATTGCCTGACAGTCCAAACAAAAGAAGAAAAACCTGCACTGCATTTCTGCAAGTCTTTATGTTTGCTTTTTCCCTTTTACAAGAAAGTGTGCAGACACATCTAAAGATGTTCTTAAAAAGTAACCGGTTATTACAAGAGGGGGCAGATTTTGAATATACAGTATTCATAAGATACATATCCTAAATTATACTGCTTGCATAAATGCCTATCATTAAACACAGTATTATTACGGGTGATTTAATAAGGACGTGCAGGACACAGTGACGGTTGAGATTATTTGAAAACAGGACAAATAAATGGCATCAAATTAAATTTCAGGAACTTGCAAATGTCAAGCAGGTTTACAGACAAAGTTTGTTGAGCTGATGAGAAACAGAACCTGAAGTCCAGAATCTGCATTCCAGTACAGGGAGCCCTCTCTACTTCACGCTTCAATTCATGTGGCTTCAATGCATCGCATTTTTATTTATTTATTTATTTTTTTTATTTTTTATTTTTTTAATATTCATATGAATAAAAAAATAAGGAAATTAAGGAAGAATAGGGGAATTCGGTGGTCGGTGGGGATCTTGGTCCCAATTAACTGCGGAAAGTGAGGGATCCCTGTAGTAGCCATTTTACACGCAAAGGAATTCTTTATGTGGTTGTTCAAAGAGTCAAGTTACAAAACAGAAAGGAAGGCTCAAACCTGATACAAAATAAATACAAAAAAAATTTATCTTTAAAAGAGCCTGACACAGACCCAGTAAACAATGTAATAATCATAATAATAATAAAAGTAATATGATAATAATAATAATGATGATGATGATGATGATACAATAAATAAATAATCAGGAGATACAACAGCAGTAAATTAAATTGCACTAAATTATGTTATATTATATTATGATTATATTATATTATGATTATATTATAATTATAATGATATAATTATATAATATTTATATTGCACTATGCCCATTATTTTGTTAGGGGAAAAAAAAAAAAATCTCGGTAATGGGTAATCTCCGGATGTCTGGGTAAACAAAATGGCCGCAACTTCAAAGTTCGATCTTCCACATTCTCAGAGCAAGGATTTTGGAGATAATCTAAGGTCAGTACATCAGGTTTATTTAACGAGATCCGCCGTTCTTCTGCCACGGGCCTTGTAGCTATCCGCTGTGCTCCGGTCCTCCATGAAGGCGGTGTAGCTGGTTGGTGTAATCGCCTCATTGGGTGTACTCTCCTCGAACCTTGTCTCACAGAAACCCAGCATGGAGCCGTCCTGTAAATCCATCGGCGTTGCAATCTGAGCATGAAACTCGTCCATCTTGTTTCGCACAGACTGAACATTTCCAAGCAATCTGACCCGGAGTGCTAACCTTCCACTGCTAACCAGGCACCGGAGTCGTCGTTCAGCCCCTCCCCGCCTGCCGCATCTCCGCCTGGGCTTATTGTTATCCGGGGTGCGGCTAGCATTGAAGCATTGAGCTGTTAGCTCAGGATAAGAGTTGAGCATGCTCAGTTCTAAATGTCTGAAAGGACTGCACTCTCACAACTGTAGTAGAGTCGCCCAGTCATACGAACAACAAATAAAACAAATCAAAACAAAGAAACAACACGACTCTGAGAACTCCGCGACGTCGCCCTCACCGGAGCGCCATCTTGGAATAGAACAGAGCGGGGCCCAGTTTAGCAAACACACTTAGCACAGTGGTCAGCAGTCAAATTAAACGAGGACCAAAATTGCCTAAATAAGGGATAAGCAGACAAGACAGATAATAAAACCCCAGGGAGTAGTAAGAGACACTTAACTTGAATGAAGACAAATGAACAGGTTAGCGCAGGAGCGCCGGTGAAAAAGAAATCCGGGATCACAAGTCCCCAGATTGAATGGGTGCAACTGGAAATGGTTCCAACTGGATGATTTTGAAATTTAAAATTCACTTTAAACCAAAATCGAGATTTGGTACATTCCCATTCCCATGTTCACTTGCAATATTAATTTAATTAACACTTAAGAGTTATTGAAGAAGGAAACCTTTTACATTTAATTCAACTTGATCTTTCAGTAAGAATGATTGCGTAAAATGATCATTTATAAAGCCTTGCTGATTTTGAATGGCATGCTTTTGCACTTTATTTTATTCATTCTTACATTCAACCTGCATGTTGTCTTTTTCTGCAACAGACATGTCCTTGAAAGGAAAACCCTCACCATGGTTGACATACAACCTTCGTAAGGCCTCTCACTGCTTGAAATTCAATGACTTTAACCCACACATAGCCTCTGGCAAAGAACTAACATGTACACATTAATCTTTTTGCTCCACACAAATTTGAATTTTCTTAAGGCTTGGCTGAAACACATGTCAAAGTGTGCACTGACTTCTTCAAGGCCAGTAAAGTGAAACATTTCAAATAACAAATAGGACACAGTTCTGAAAAGTGTGCTTTGCACAAAATAATGCACATTGCAGTGAGGTGTTAAAGGAGCCTATTCCAGGAACAATTCTAATTGTGACAACTGATAAATTGGCAATTTTTGTGAGATCATAGCCGAGATGAGTACATTGAAACAGATATAGAAGGTTCGTTGAGAATGTGTAATTACTACATGTTAGCCAAAACATAGTGATTCTATGAAATAACGTTTCTCACTAAGCTAATAGAAGAGGTGATAGTCTCTGTGATCTCATTTAGACCAGCAGTGGCTCAGCCCCAAGTATCAACCTTTGAGCAATACGCAGTGTGCTGTCGGTCCCATTAATCCATAGAGTTAATATGGCAACTATTAAAGACCAACTGAATCAGGAACAGAAATGATAAAGGTATGGTTTCATGCCTAATTAAACAATCCACACAATACTCTCAGATTCTTTTCATAGCAAATAATCTGAATTAAACTGAACCGATTTCTCCAAGCGAAGGCAAAGAGTAAGTGAAGACATTGTGTATATGATGTACAGAAGTATGGCTGTTGCATGATATACTGTATTACAAAGACTTGGCGAGGGGAATATGAGGAGAAGATCATGTTCATACATCAGAAATGCTTTGCCACAGTGACCTCTCTAATGCTAAAGCTAAAAGAAAGAAACAAAAATACCTCTATTTCCAAGTGGATTATTTTGGGGGGCTGGATTCAAATCTTTTATTTTGTGGCTTCTGAAATGTAGATGGATGGGAAGTTTTCCTGAAACCTGACAACCCTGATTAATTATACACACCTATTCTTTAATTACGTAGTACCTCTTCTCAGATATTTGCTGTATTAATGATGTGTGGCTCATGTATTCGAATGAGAAATTCTAATGAGAAACTCAGCTAATGTTTTAAGTTGAATAAAAACACATTTAGAACACAACCATTGACATTCGCATCTAGGAGCACTTGGAACAGCCAATTAGCCTATTGTCCATGTCTTTGGACTCTTAGAAGGTACCTAGGTTACCCAGAGGAAACCCATACATTTTGACATGGTAACCACTACACCACCATGCTCCCTCATTTGTATATAAATTATTCTTCATTGTTATGTACATACTTTCCATAGGGGGTAGTGGTAGGCCAGTGGTAGGGTGCTGGATTACTGATCCCAAACTCTGGGGTTCAAGCTTCACTGTCCCTGGGCTATCACGGCGGTCTCCCAAGTGTAGCTAGCTGGGTTATCAAAGGATATTCATGTCTCACACTGTCCATGGGAAGAGCCCTGTAAAAGAACCATTGCTGACTTGAGTAAAGAGTAGGCTTTATCACCGTCAGCATGTTTCTGCCCTGCAATGGCCTGCCAAGCTGTTCAGGGTATACACTTCCCTCGCCAAGTGTTGCATGAAATGGGCACCAGGCTCCCTGCAACCCTAATTAGAATTAAGGAAAAATAAATTCATAAATATAGAATATTTTCTGTTATTAAGCAGCTATTTTTGAGTTTACATTGATAGATCTGGTCAGGTAAGCACACCAGAAGTGACCTATAGTGACCAGACACAAATGAGATACTCTATGAACCATCTAATTAATTAATTTTCCAAACCACTGTATACAATATATATATATATATATATATATATATATATATATATATATATATATATATATATATATATATATATATATATATATATATCTTCTTTTCCTTTCGGATGTTCCCTTCAGGGGTCGCCACAGCAAATCATCCGCCTCCATCTCACCCTGTCCTCTGCATCTTCTACTCTTACTCCAACTACCTTCATGTCTTCCTTCACCACATCCATAAATCTCTTCTTTGGTCTTCCTCTGGGCCTTCTGCCTGGTAGTTCCAACCTCAGCATCCTACTGCCAATATACTCACTATCCCTCCTCTGTACATGTCCAAACCATCTCAATCTAGCCTCTCTGACTTTGTCTCCAAAACATCTTACATGGGTGTCCCTCTGATGTACTCATTCCTGATCCTATCCATCTAAGCAGTAAACTACACAACAGACTACCCGAGTTTAATAAATATCAGAACAGATTTACAAAGCTCTCATAAATATCTAGTCTATAACTATTGTGGTCCGCCACTGTTCAGTTGAGTCAAAAAAACCCTCAAAAAAACAAACAGTAGCAAAACAAACTTACAAAGCATCACAGACTCAGACAGAGGTATTTAAAGAGACAGAACCTGAACGTATCTTTTACTGCTATTGTCACAAGCAAATGCCTTGTAATTAGAGCATTGAAGTTACAGGTCCTAAGCATCTAGTGCCATACATTATAATAAATACAAACAAATAAACAAACAAAAAACCCTCTTCACAATATTTTAATAATATATATATTATGTATGTATGGGTCAGTGGTGGTCTAGTCGTATAGAGCACAGGATCGCTGATCCTAAGGTTAGGGGTTCAAGTCCCACGCTCCACAAGTTTGCCACTGTCCTCCCCAGTGCAGCTAACTGGGTTATCAAAGGCCGGCCATGTCTATGGTGTGAGGCATGTAAAAGAACCATTGCTGACTTTCGACAAGAGTGGGCTGCAAAGCCGTTGGCGTGTTTCTAATCGAGAGTCGGAGTCCCCTGAGCCAGTTTGTTCACAGTATCATTCTGGCAACTCCTGCAGCGGCATGGAACCCAGTCGTATCAGCACTTGCCCTTCCATTGGATCCTTCTGGTGGCGCCGAGAGGGGGGACTTGCTGCTTGGGGAACAGCCTGTCCTCCATGCGCACTGGAGAATATCACCAGCCGGGATACCAGCCAAAGCGCAGCCATAGTCCTTCGGGACTGACGGAGGCCTACCTACCTACCTACCATTTTATGTATGTAGTGTATTTACTAAATATTTTCCAGCATTCTGGGAGTGTTTTCTTGCTGTTTTTTGAAAATATTACGCTGTGACTCCATTGCGGCACAGCTTTAAATGCTGAAATTAAAACATATAGGTCATAATTATGTGTCGCCAAAACTAAAATTTGATATCTCAGCCAGAAAACAGAGCAACTATAGTACAGAAATATATCATACTCTTGCTTATTGGTCTGAATCGGGACCCAGGAATTTCAGGGGATTTAACCATGCACTTGAAAATAATACAAACTAATTATAATCGGAAAAGAAAAAGAAGAAGAAGAAGAAAAAGAAGAAGAAGAAGAATACACAGCTCTGTAACAAGCTCTCTGCTAATGCCAACTGTATTCAGCTAATTTAAGACAATTGTATTGAGAAGTATTTGCTTATTTCTGATTTTAAATGGATGACCTTCGAGTTCATGAAGCCAGTCAGTACTGGTGACCTGAAATGCAAATATAGGGAAAAATAAAACTTTAAATTTTTATGAATAGCCAAAGACAGGATAATGGTTACACATTGTCATTAATAACATTTATTGATGTTGATTACTCTGTAAAGGCAGTGGTGGCCAAGTGGTATAGAACGCTGGATCACTGATCCAAAGGTTGGAGGTTTGAGTCCCACTCATCACAGGTTGTCACTGCCCCCCCCCCCCCCCCCCCCCCAGTGCAGCTAACTGGGTTATCAAAGGCCGGCGAGGTCTCTCACTGTCTATGGTGTAAGGTATGTAAAAGAACCATTGATGACTTTTGACACAAGAGTAGCTGCAAAGCCGTCAGCGTGTTTCCACTGGCCTGGTGAGCTGTCCAGGGTGTACTCTGCCCTTGTCCGGAGTCATCTGGGATGGGTGCCAGCCTCCCCGCGACCCTAATTAGAATTAAGCGGTTACAGAAAATGAACTGAAATGATGGTTCTTCTTCTTTCTTCTTATTCTTTCGGCTGTTCCTTTCAGGGGTCACCACAGCAAACCATATGCCTCCATCTCACCTTATCCTCTCCTTCGTCTACTCGTACTCCAACCACTATCATGTCCTCCTTCACCACATCCATAAATCTTCTCTTTGGTCTTCCTCTAGGCCTTCTGCTTGGTAGTTCCAACCTCAGCATCCTACTACCAATATACTCACTACCCCTCCTGTGTACATGTCCAAACCATCTCAATCTAGCCTCTCAGACTTTGTCTCAAAAACATCTTACATGGGCTGTCCTTCTGATGTACTCATTTGACGATTACTCTGTAATCAAGAATTTTAGGATTTTATGTAGTGGAAGCCTCACAAATTTTAGATAAATACCCCCTGATATGTAAGAAGATTATTCTGAAAGGAAAACAGCACAGAGATGTGAACATGCTCTGTGCTCCAACACAGGTTAAAATTCCCTTGATATATTCCAGGCTGGCCAGTGAATGATCGAACTCCTTTTATAGCAATAGCTCTATTCATAGCGAGCTGTGAAGGTAAGGTCTTTTTTTCAGGCTGTTCCCAGATGCCTAATCAGGTGTCATGTGGAGAATGATGTAACATAAAGACACACTAAAACAGCACCAGAGGTTTGAAGGACTCACTCAAAGGAGACAATTACAGAGTATCAGCTAAAAATCAGCACACATCAAACAAATTTCCACTGAGATTCTAAATACTGTCTGACTATAACAGATAACAGACACTTCACTGTCAAAAATACTTGCAATGGCTCATATGGAAAGAGCCCCAGCCTGGTTAGGACTGAATATTGTTGAAATACTTGGTATGGTGTCAAAATTCAGTCAGAATTAATTGATGATTATATGCCTAATGCAAAATAAATAAACAAACAAACAAACAAATAAATAAATGAATAAAAATATCTTAATTTGAAATTTGAAATCAAAGAAACTTACATTCAAAAGATTACTATAACGTCAAATTCATAATTTAATGACATCGTGGTTTAACGGTTAGTGCATGTGCCTCACAGCAAAATGGTCCTGGGACTGAGTTCCAGGCTTGGTGATGCCCTTTCTGTATATATGTTCTCTGTGGGCTTCTTCTGGTTACTCCGGTTTCCTCTAGTAGTCTAGCTGTGAGTGACTGTAAATGTTTGTGAATGTATTGACCACGTGATGGTCTAGCAAACTGTTCGGGGCATACAGTGTCTTTGACCAGAATCACATGAAAAAAAAACAACATCATCCTTCAAGTGACTATAATGGGATTCTGGGATTTAGCAGATCAGTTTAGCAAATCAAAGAGAGAGAGAGAGAGAGAGAGAGAGAGAGAGAGAGAGAGAGTAGTAGGAGTAATGGTAATAGTAGTAAGAGAAGTACATGTTTTTATATATAAGTATTATAAATATATATATAATTATATATATATATAATATAAATTATATATATAATATATAAAAGTTTTTATATGTGTATAGACGAGTGTCCCTTATAATGAATTGTCCATGATACGAGCTCCGATCCCACCAAAAATTTGCCCTGTCCAACGAACAAAATTTTGACGTATGAGCTCTGCTGTGTAAATGGCTTTTTCGGGTGCATTAGCCTTTTACTCTTCCGTGTGTATTCCTCCAGGCTCCGAGAATAAATAGTGTTTACTGCACTTCATATTGTTTGCTCCGTGAATTTTCCTAACACTATAGAAATCAAAGTGAGAGCGCCACCTGGTGTAGAGGATGCACAATTACAATTAAAGCTGATCCAGTATGTTCAAAAAGGATATACAGTGTCATACACACCAATTAGCCTCATTAAAACAGTTTAAAAATCCAAAATAAATAAAGAAATAAAGAGAAAAAAAATAAATTACTAGTGTAAGTTAATGTTAAGTGCTGTTCTTAAGTTCAGATGCTCTTACTGTATTGTTTATTGTCTTATTGTTTATTCATGTTTTATTACTATTTATTGTTAATTACAGTATTATTAATGTTACTATGCATGCTTTATTATTGGGGAATGTTTCTTGTTACATGTTTATTTTAAATATATTATGTAAAAATACATGTTTGTGTCAGGTTATATGAGTTTGGGAGGGGGTTGGAATGGATTAACTGGTTCTCTATTATTTCCCATGGGAATTTTTGTTTCCACTTACGAGCTTGACCTCAGAACAGCTTAATTTCGTAAGTTGAGGTACCACTGTATATGTATGTGTGTATAAATATATAAAGTAATATGACATTTTTATGTGTTATTTTTTATTTTTTAAAGTGTGATAATGAAAACACTGCCTTTTTGTGACTGTGACAAACTGTGAGCGGTGAGCGTACGTCATTTTGATTCGAGCATTACCAACTAAACCCAATGTGTTTTATATATAATTATAATTATGGTTAATATTTGCATTTTTATTATACAGTATTTTAGTTTCATTTATTTAATATGCAATGTACATATCATTGGGTTATCAGAGCCGGCCATGTCCCTCATTGTCTATGGTGATATAAATATATTTATATAATATATAATATATATGTCACTTAGTCTTTTAAGCACTGATCTTGTCTTGAGATAATAATATTCCACAAGATGGCAACATTGTCTCATATTATGATTCTGTCTCTGTTGGGAGACTCATCTTTGTTCCATCTATTGTTGTGTGAAGGAAAAGAGCAAAACGGAAACAGATTTTGTTCCCCTCCATGTACCTCTTATTCATGTGCACATCAGCAGGATTGCAATACTCACTTGTCTGATAAGCAAAAAAAAAAAAATATATATATATTACAACATGTTAGACTTGCTTATTTTTGCTATGGTTATTAAAACACAAATACATGACTTGTGGGCACTAAATGCAAAAATGAATGACAAATAAACAGCAAATTATAGGGTAATTATTACAGCATGTATAAATGGTTAATTTTAACTTTTATATCTGTTATTGATCATGTGATAACTGATATCAGAAAAGGGACAAATAAATTAATAGAAAAATAAATAAAATTAATATTTGTAAAAATTTTATAGCACTTTTAAACAATAGACTGCATCAGAAAGCAGCCATGCAGATTTCCGTTTGGATATAAGCAAGCCAGAGGCAACTGTGTCAAAGGAAAACATTCCGGAGACAAAACTCCCTGAGATGAGCCAAACTCAATAAAGAATATATATCCCCTTCTGGGTAACATTGGTTAGTGGAATTATGAATCATTACACGGGAGCAATAATATTCCACAAAAGCAGGTAGTACTAATATTGTAAAAAACTGTTTTTATTCCTTTTGGAAATTAGGACGAGCACAGAACAGTTTTTATAATAGAAACAGAAGTTCTTAAAGGAAATGTAGCTGAATTTCAATAAGAGTGTACAACAATCGCATGATGACTATTTGACTGTGTTATGTGCCATTGTGTTGTAGAACAATGAAATCAGATCAGCATATCATGTTAATCTGGTATGACTGAACACTGAATGAGAAATTTATGATTTCAAAGGAAGCATACACAAATATAAATTATCCAATCTCTTGAGTAATGAATTAGAAGGTTAGGGCTGAAAGGTCATGAGTACATGCAGATCCTCCTGAGACCTGTGGCACCCCTAACCTTATCCACATCTTAATACAGGACTATAATGGTCCAATTCCACCACTTTATCTCTCCTAACTCACATATTTCGTATATTAATCCTATGCGTTATAACAATGCTATATGTGGAATACACCAATTACAGCACCGAGGCACAAACTTTTCAGTTCGGTAGTCTGTGGAAATAATTGGAGCCTGGATGTATGTGATTAAGTAATTACAATCACACAAGAAATAACTTCTGAAGAGGTAATAAAATGGCCTTATTTTTCACCTTAAATATTCTAAGGAATTATCTCCTTGTTCTTGATTAGAAAGAGAAGGGAACAAAGAGAGAGAGAGAGCGAGAGAGAGCAAGAGAGCGCTGTGTTTTTAATGTCTTACCTCTCTTACCTCTATGACGGCTTAAAACAATTCGTTGCAACTTCTTTCACTGGAAATCCTTTAACATTCAAACACTAGGCTTGTCACATGCTGTTGCCTCCTGGCACAAAACATTCACAATAAATACTAAAACAAATCATCACTCACAAGCACCACAAGAGCAAAAAAAAAAGATATTTTTCTCATTGAGTTTCAACAGCATTTTTATGTGTTGACAGGGGTGGGTCCTTAGCCCCCTACTCTTCTCCCTCTTCACACACAACTGTTGTTCCACTCACACCAGCAACACCACCATCACATTCACTGACAACACCACCGTCATAGGTTTGATTACAGTTAAGGCGTCGGCCTACAGGAAGGAGGTCCAGCATCTATGGCGATGGTGGGAGAACCACAATCTTAACGCATCCAAAGCCAAGGAGATGATAATAAACTTTAGGAAATCTAAACAAGCTGAGCACTCTGTCCTCTACATCGATGGAGTGGAGGTGGAGTGGATTGAGTGCTCCGATTTTCTTGGCGTTCCACATCTCTGCTGACTTCATCTGGGCCACAAGTATGTCCCACCAGGTGGGGCAAGCACAACAAAGGATGTACTTCCTTAGAAAGCTCACACAAGCCTGCCTTCCCCAACCCCTACTGACGAACTTTTCCTGCGCTGCCATCAAGAGTGGGTTCAGCAGCTGTACTGCAGAGGACAGGAAGGCCTTGCAGCGGGTGGTGAGGACGGCAGAGCAGGTAATTGGAACTACACTACCCTCCCTCAGTGACATTTACACTGGCAGACTTCAGATGAGAGCCAGTGGAATTATCAGGAACCCCACACATCCTGGACACCCCCGTTTCTCCCGTCTCCCCTGCGGAAAAAGATACAGGACACTAAAAACAAAAACGAACAGATTCATGAACAGCTTTTACAGACATGTGTGAATGGGTGTGAATATCTGAATATACATGTATTACTTGATATAATTCATTAGTCTTCTTTGGTGCATTTCATAATTCCTCCTAAACAAAGAGCGGATATTTTTCATTGATCATGCAACCGTTGACAATAAAGATCTATAGTCTCTTTTTATTAGGGGAGGGCAGTAGCGGCCTGGCGGTATAGTGTGCTGGCTCGCTGATTCTAAGGTTGGGGGTTTGAGTCCCACTCTCCACAAGGTTGTCACTGTCCCCCCCCCCAGTGCAGCTAACTGGGTTATCAAAGGCCGGCCATGTCTCTCACTGTCTATGGCAGGGGTCGAGAACCTTTTTGACTAAGAGAGCCAAAAATAAAAACATATTTTAAAATCTAATCCTCTGAGAGCCATATATACATATATGAACAATATGTTCACCAGGATCAATCTACTGTAGTATGCTGTTATATCAGTGCTATGACTGGTACCTTCACTTCTTTCAGTCACCAGCATTTGTGCACGGCAACAATGTTTAGCTTTCATTGGTCAAAATATGTTTATAAAAATATAAATTGTTTATTATTTCTATTTTTATTAATTCATTCATTCGTTCGTTTTCTGAACTGCTTAATCCTCATTAGGGTCGTGGGGAGGCTGGCGCCCATCTTCGCCGACTATAGGCGAGGGCACAGCACACTGGACAACTCGCCAGGCCATTGCAGGGCACAAACACACTGACGGATATGCTGTTAGTCTTGACGAAAGTCAGCAATGGTTCTTTTACATGACCCCATAGACCAGGGGTCACCAACCTTTTTGAAACTGAGAGCTACTTCTTGGGTACCAATTGATGTGAAGGGCTACCAGGACGATAGATACACACTTCTGAAATTACTAAATTGCTCAATTTACTTATAATTTTATGTTGTTATTAATAATTAATGATATTCATCTCTGTGAAGATATTGATTTGATTAAAAAAAATTGCAAAAAAAAGTAAGATGCAAATCAATGGAGAGTGGCACTATAGAGCCACAGGCCTGTTCTAAAAATAGCAGTGAACAGGCCCACAGGCACCTCATGTTGATCTTGCGGGCGACCTGGTGCCCGTGGGTACCATGTTGGTGACCCCCGCCATAGACAGTGAAAACATGGCCGGCCTTTGATAACCCAGTTAGCTGCACTAGGGGGAATTATTATTATTATTATTATTATTATTATTATTATTATTATTATTATTATTATTATTCATTAGTGCTGAGGTAGCACATGGAGCAGGAAGGCTATGCAATTGACCAGACATGGACCATGAATGGTTGACAATGAAAGCAGACCAGAACACAACAGTAGGCTGTATGATTTTTTTGTGTGTTCTGCATCTACTGTGAGGGCCCGGTGGCGTAGTGGTTAGGGTGCTGCACTCATGATCAGGAGGTTGTGTGTTCGAATCCCAGTTAGGACCCCCGTCCTGTGTGCTAAGACCCCTGGGCTAGGCCTCGATTACAAGTGTGCCTCTGTTCACCCAGCAGTATAAATGGGAACCAGTAAAAATATACTGGGAAGGTAACCTGCGATGGACTAGCGTCACATCCAGGAGGAGTTGTACTCCTAGTTGCTTCACGCTACAGAAACTGGGGATAAGCACCGGCCTGATGAGCCACTATGGCTCGGGTGTGAAAGCCAAAGGACTTTACTTTTTATTTTTTTTTTTTTTGTGGGCTGAGGCAGTAATAAAGCTTCTGAAAACATATTAATTATGTTGAAGGTGTTGTGTTATTATTGTTCTGATGTGATGTCCTCCTAAAGAAGCACTTCATCTGCACGTTACCTGAAAATAAATGTTTTTCCACATATTACATTATGTGTCTGGCATCTTACATTATGCACTCAAGGATGTGCACAGGATTTAAGCGTCAAAGTCAGAAAAGCGCAGCATTTATTCAAATTTTTAGTATGATACGCATGATCTAAAAATGTTTTTGAGATGCACCGTTCCTGCAAGAATCTTATCTTACTTTTACCTTTGGATCTTATTGTTTTAACAATGAACAGCTGTAATTCAAACCAAAGGCTTGTGTATTAATGCACTTCTTCTTGTCATTTATGCAGTTACATAATTTCAGTAGGCGCATTTAATTTACATAAATTGTGTTGTAAACCCTGACAGCCATTGGACTGCCTTCAGCGTGTTGCTGACCTGCGATGGCCTTGTGAGATGTTCAGGATGTTCAGTGACCTCACCCATAGTCGGCCTCCCAGAGACCCTAATTAAGTTAAATGGTTAAGATAATGAATGAATGAATGAATGATAAACCCAGATATTCAAATATGCGATGCAGCACAGGAGTCTTATATCAGAAAAGGATTTATTTTGTTATACTTACCAGCTGGCTGAGCATTATCCCACTTGTCACATGACAACACTCAAAAATTGATTTGCTATCATTTGTATTGATTTTTAAATGTTTATATTTATTTTACAGTGGCATAATGCTTTTCATTAATAATTCATACTGGGTTTGTTAAAAAAACAAGAGGTCTCTAAATATGTTAATTTACATAAGTAATTTTGTTATGGTTAAGTAGGAATAAAATACTCAAAAGAGATGTAGCATGAAGGCACAATGAATTTTGATATGATTTAAAAAAAATGATTTTGGTAACCAATTTCAGAACCGGAGATAAAGATGACAGTTTAAGTTTTATGACATTGGATAAAATAATTTTTGTATTGTGTATGATTGGAATTATAAGATGAATAATAATAATAATAATAATAATAATAATAATAATAATAATAATAATAATAATAATAATAATAATAATAATAACTTGTTTCATAGGTCTGAGACAAGTTGAAAAGAAACAATAAAATTGTTTCCCACTCATGTCTTTCAATGTACTAAAACAACTGTGGTGTGAATTCACAGGTGACTGTATATTCTGTCATGTCAATTTATTCTCCACTGTGAAGTGAAGTGAGAAATTGGCTACAGTCAGTCATCTATTTGTATACTCTTACTATGTCAGACAATACTGTAGTTGCTAGTGGCTATGATTGTGAAGTGTTTGAATGACAATGTTGCTTTAAACCAAGGTAATGATATATTTGACAATGTCATCAAGAGGTTATAGCAAGCTGTAGGCCTGCAGCCTAATAACTAGGTACTTGTTAGGATGCCTATCCATGTATCTTATATAGGGCTGTGCTCACACTAGGTGTTGTATGGAAGTCCTGAGAAAAATGGGGGAAAAGCTTCCTTCAATGGACTTTCTGTCGCAAAAAATCCTCCAAAGAGTTTTTATTGGTTTCATTTTTCTCACTGTGTATTTATAAAACTATGAAATTGGAACCTTTCAAATATAGGATAATGCATTTCTGAACAAGTCTCTCTCTCTCTCTCTCTCTCTCTCTCTCTCTCTCTCTCTCTCTCTCTCTCTCTCTCTCTCTCCCTCTCTGTCTCTCTCACACACTCTCTCACTGATCTCATGCTGATACTACATATATGTATATGTATATGCAGGTATATGCATCATGGTGAATATATTGCTGTAAAATCAATATAGCTTTGAATGATTTTTATTGTAAACTTGTGCACTCTAATAATTTACATGTCTGTAAAGATTTAACCTTGAGGCACATCTCTTCTTTCAAGAAATCAATGAACTGCCTTTTCACAAGGTAATACCTGTTTTCTTACAATAACATAACGTACAAACTCTCTTATTAGCCAATAAATAACAATGTTGCCAAAATTTGACAAAGGAAAATATTAGCATACTTTAGATGATTTCGAAATGCTGGTGAGTGAATGTCTTGTGCAAGGAGAAAACCTTATATATATATATATATATATATATATATATATATATATATATATATATATATATATATATATATATATATATATATATATATATATATATATATATATATATGTATATAGGAGTAAATCAGAGGGACAGCACATGTTAGAGGTTTTGGAGACAAAGTCAGAGAGGCTAGATTGAGATGGTTTGGACATATACAGAGGAGAGATAGTGAGTATATTGCTAGTAGGATGCTGAGGTTGGAACTACCAAGCAGAAGGCCTAGTGGAAGACCAAGGAGAAGATTTATGGATGTGGCGAAGGAGGACGTGAATGTAGTTGGAGTAAGAGTAGAAGATGCAGAGGATAGGGTGAGATGGAGGCAGATGGTTTGCTGTGGCGACCCCTGAAGGGAACAGTCGAAAGGAAAAGAAGATATATAATACACACACACACACACACACACACACACACACACACACTGTATTCGATGTAATAAGTGTCCTGCTCCAATAAGTGCCCCCCCCCCCACCGTATTTTTGATCTTACGTCTAATAACAGCCCATGTGTACTGGGAGCAAAATCATTGACCAAACTTACCAATTGTATTCAATTAGTTTCTGTAGCTGTACAATGAGGCGCTCACTGCCTGTAAAAGTGAGTTTACATGGTATTTCAAGACCCCTTGCCATTAGGAAATGTCTATAATGTTCATCAGTAACAACACATTTGATTGTCTCGCTGTGCTTTTAAAAACAGGAAAATATTTTGCTGTTTTTTCTTGGTAAATGTCCAATAACCAATGAACCATTAGAAACTGCTACAGCAAAACTATGGGATGCTCTGAATGAATGGAGCGATGAGCCAGATATGGACCTATCAGAAAGTGATGACGAATATTTTTCACCTGATTCTCCTGCTCTCTAACTTCATAAATTCAAGCACGTTCCTGAACATGTGCTTTTGTTCATGTTCATGTTATTCAACGTGCCATGTGCAAAAGTTGACATTCGTGTTGATTGATTCGGCTTTTCTTCCAGGAAAATGTTTCAGGGAACAGCCAAAAGAAAAAGAAGAAGACTGGGAGGGAAAAATAAGGGGTCTTTTTTTTTCTTTTTTTTTTTTGATATGCTCTTTTCTGTTTATTTTCAGCTTTCATGTAAGTAGTTTGGTTGATACCACAAAATGAATAACACAAATACCAGTAAAACTCTTTTATTGTTCGGTTATTATTCATGTTTTACACCGCGATGGTAATAAGCACTTACCGTTCCACTCCACTGCTAACATTTTAATAAGCGCCCACCCACCCCAATTTTTAAAGATCCCTGGGTGCTTATCACGTCGAATACGGTATATGTATATGGTTTTCAGCAAACAAATACAACACTATATTTTTTAGTAAATCATCATCATTAACAAGAACAATGTGTTCCTCAACAATAAAAAACACGTTAAGATGTAACATTAATTGTTTAATTTTAGCCTTCTTGTTTTTTTAACCAATGAATTCTTAACTACTCTATGCTCGCAATTTATATTTCTCACCACGAAAACAAGTTTATTTCCTCTTATATAAACTTTCATTCCGCAAAAAGTAAATTCCAAACTATTGTGTTTTACACTTTGTCTAGTATTAGACGAAGCAAGATTTGAAGGCCAGAGTGTTAAATACTGCATGAACATTATGTGATTGATGCAGATGAGCTTATTATAACTCATGAAGCAGTTTTCTTAGTGATTTTTACCTTTTTGATGGATAGATTTCATATTAAATGAATAAAATTCAAACTGGAAAGGGGGATCCACTGAATCGGTTATAGGTTTGTAGATATTAATTTTACACTATGCCTCCAATTTACTTGTGGAAGTGTTGAGTTAACTGTTAATGAAAAATTTAGTCTGGACTTCTGCTTAAGAAATATTGATTAACCAAGACTTCTTCAAATTAGCCCAAGGCTAACTTTAAACAGAGTGTGGATCCATTGGAGAAACGAGACATTAACATAGATGAAGAGCTAAATTATTAAGGAAAATATGAATTAAAGAAATGAGTTTATATAATCCTTGAAGCAGTGATCAGTGTCTAGTACAATGGTGAGTGCAGAAAATAGGGCTTTGCAGAAGAAAGTTATTTTGTTTGAATACAACAAAGCGACAATCATCTACTGATAATTTGTCTTATCCTGCCATAATTGTAACACAAAAAAATGAACCGGTAGATATTCAAGATATTCTTGAAGATATTCAAGTTTTTCACTCCCATTCAGACACTCCGACATGGACAGTGCCATAAGTCCAGGGATAAAGAGGAGAGTGAACCAAGCATTGATAAGTGTTCTGGCCTTGCAGGGCTTAAGGAAATGTTTAGTCCTTCATCAGTGCTCTCTGCCCTACTATGTGGCATGCTTTTGTAATGCTTAAAGGCTGCAGAGTCTACTTAGATATACCATGAATAGTGATAGATTGACAGAATTTAAATATATAGCAATGCAATTTTTCGAGTTTGTAGAAAAATATACATGCACATTATGTATGATGCTTACCAAAATACTTGACCATGAAATAATGAAAAAAACACTGAATTCACATTGGGCATGTTATCTAAGTTCAGAGTACAAATAGTTCTTTGCAAACTTTTTACTGCATCACCGTCATGCTTCGTATAAAGCATGTGGTGTGGGTAAGATTTCAGAAGATGCTGCCAAAGATCTTTATTAAAATCATTGTTTACAGCATTATCCTTGGCCTCTCAGGACAAAAGGCAGAAAGAAAAGGCAAAGACATTTCATTTCATGCTCTGTCTCATAACCTCCAGATGTTCACCTCAAACATTTCCAGTGATACAAGTAGGTGAGCTTAATGGCCCAAAAATTGCCTAGGGCTCAGGTAATGAAGTGCAAGCTCTGTGCAGTTTTAATTGGGCCTTTGGATTGAAATCACAGGTAATGCGCTTCATGCATCATGAGTTTAAGGAACAAGAATAGTTTGAGATAATTTGTTTGTATGAAAAGAGCCCTCCCTTGTATGCCACGAGCCATTTAATTGTGAGAGGAGCTGGCTAATGTCAAAGAGATGAGCTGGCCTCAGCCACGCATCATCTGCACAATGACATCCAGTGTCCATAATTACCCACTGCACTAAATTAGACCTTAAGATTCTCATGTCATGGACCGAGGACTTTGAGGGTGAAGGCACAGGAAGTGAAGACAGATGAATAATGTCTGTTGCAGCTCTTTTGAGTATCTCTATGACAGTCTTGTAAGATGTGGATGGAATCTAAAACTGTTGCAAACATTTTTTTTTCTCAGAGTCTGAGTACTTCTGAGTTATCATGAGTATCCCAAGGTGTATATGAATCTCCTTGGAAAGAAAATAAGACTGGATTTTCCACTTTGGACTGTGGAAAGAAAGTGGAGCACTTTGCGGAAACCCACAGAAAACTCTATATGAAAATGCCCTCACTGACCACAGAACCTTCTTGCTATAAGACAGGAGTATTAATGACTGTGGACTGTGAACTCAAACAAACATCTTTGTTGTTTGTCCTAGGGGATCTCATCCATCCATCCATCCATCCATCCATCTATCCATCCATCCAACATCCATTATCTATATCGTTTTTCTGTCAGGGTTGTAGCTGAAGCTGGAATCAGTCCAAGCTAGTTTCAGGAAACAGTCAGGGTAGACCCTGAAAGGATCACCAGTCTTGCAGGGCTAACACAAGTATTCATGCTCACATTCACGCCTATGGGCAATTTAGAGTAGTGATTGGAACCAATGTGCATGTATTCACACATGTAATTTCCATGTTTTTCTCATGTGCAGAACATGCATAATCCACACTGAAATGCATTTTGCCTCGATTCAGATCATGAACCTTCTACCAATTAAGCAACAGTGCTAACCATTGAGCCATCATGCTACCCCAGATTTCATAAATGTTTTAAGTATTTTTCAGTTTCTGTTTAATGGATTTGGGATGGTCTGGTGATCTGTCCAGGGAGCACTCTTCCCCCCCCACAAAGAGTCGGCTGAAATGGGCACCAGCCTCCCTGCTACCCTAATTAGGATTAAACAGTTCAAAAAAAATAATTAATGAATGCTTAATGGATTTAAATGTAATTACTCATTTAAAAAGCCTAAAAAATGTTTCACATGTTCCGTTTGTATATGCATATTTACTTACATAGTAATTTATCTTTACTTTTGCCTGGTCAGATCGCTTTACAGATCGCTCTGGTTAATTCACACACCATGACATCCTTACACAAATAAGAAGAATATTTATAATTATATATTATATAATATTTATAATTATATATATATATATATATATATATATATATATATATATATATATATATATATATATATATATATATATATATATATATATATATATATGTATATTATATTATAAATTGGTATAATAATATCTGATCTAGGGAGTAAATAAAAACAAAAATATTCTGAGTGGATAATGCTTGAATCAAAATAATAGAAACTCACAGTTTGAAATAAACACTGGCAGGCAGTGTGAACATTATCACACCTGAAAATGAAAAAAAAAGAACCATAAAGGTATTATTTATTTTGTTTTTCTTTCATTTCTGCGAAGTATATATTAGAATTTTGAATTAGTGTGTACGTGTAGTATGTAGGCTAAGTTCAGAATGAGTGACATGAAAAAACACCATTAGCTGCACAGCAGTATAAACTTGACTCAAAGTGTGTTGTGGTAAAAATATGTCATTCTTTGTGAAAATACTAAAATTTTAGTATTCAGTCAAGGTTTTCTTACGTGTTCCTGTAGTATATACTAAACTCAATTAGCTCGGATCAGTTTTTCTCAAAAATATATTTTATATTACTTTTCATAAAGTTTTTGCATAGTCCTACCAAAAGTCTGGCTGATGATGCAAGAGGTCATCAGTTCAAATCCCCATCAGACCCCCACAGTGCTAAGACTCCTGGGCAGTATCTTAACCACTAGCATGCCTTTGTCCATTCAGTGGTATAAATGCTTACCACCAAACTACTGGGAATATTACTTGTAACAGCTAACTAGTATCAGGAGGAGAAGAACTCCTCAAAACAACAACAACAACAACAACAAAACAGACAAACAAACAAACAAGCAAACAAACACTTTCAAAACCAATATTACTGTGCGTTTTTGCTTACAATTCCATGTAATATACACTAATCAATAATGTTGATTATCAAGATGATGTCATAAATTTGGAAAAGGAAGAATTTCCTTGAGATCACCACAAAAGGTTTGTTAAGGTTGAGTTGTGTGTGTGTGTGGGGGGGGGGGCTGAGTCTGGAGCTCTTCATTCCTTTATTTTCTGAACCACTTAATCCTAATTAGAGTCACAGGAAGCTGGTGCCCATCTCAGCCAACTCTGAGCGGGGAAAGAGTACACCCTGGATAGCTTGCCAGCATGGCAGAAACACACGGCAGCAGTGTTTGACAAACGGGCTTGAACCACCAACCTTAGCATACTTTTAATTAAGTGCCGGCGGCCGGCGGAAGCGCCGACTACTATTAGCCCAGCGCCGGTTATATTTTATCATAGTAAATAATAATATTTAATAATATAATAATAATCTTTAATAAAAACCTTTTCACGGCTTTGTGAACTTGGCAACAAAATCACTTGTTTCGATAATTTCTCAATCAGTTCACTTCTGATATCCCATGATGCACTATGCTACCTCATTCAAAAGTGCAGCGCTTTTTATATACGTGCCGCCATTTGCCTGTGCTCCCGTGTAGATTTAGATTGTGACAGGTCGTACAAACCCGGGTAAAATATAATCCAAACTGATGTGAGTTGTACCGACAAGCATGGCGCCGAAGCGAAGTAGATCTAAACAACCGACATTAAATACGTTGTGGAAGCGACACAAGGCCCGATGATTCCACTGTTTCGGAAACATCCGTATCTCATGAAATAGGTAAAAAAGGTTTTTTTTTTTGCAAATGTCATGTCCGAACACAAATTATTTCTTGATTGCA
The DNA here is from genome assembly GCA_024760905.1 of Plotosus lineatus. Taxonomy (NCBI): domain Eukaryota; kingdom Metazoa; phylum Chordata; class Actinopteri; order Siluriformes; family Plotosidae; genus Plotosus; species Plotosus lineatus. Next base: position 66,985,725 of record CM045733.1, on the reverse strand, counting down.
CTGAGTGATAATAGTGAGAACTAGCCCCCAACTAAACTAGCCTAATCTTATTGAGCCTTGTGGCTCATCAGGCCGGTGCTTATCCCCAGTTTCCATAGTGTGAAGCGACCAGGAGTTCAACTCCACCTGGATGGGATGCTAGTCCATTGCGGGTTCCCTTCCCAGTATATTAAAAACTGGTACCCATTTATACTGCTGGGTGAACAGAGGCACACTTGTGGTTGAGACCTTGCCTAGGGGTCTTAGCACAGTGAGGGTCTCAGTGGGATTTGAACTCACAACCTCCTGATCATGAGCACAGCACCCTAACCACTACGCCACCGGTGCCACAATCTGATTCTAATAGCCTGATCTTATTAATCCGAAAATGATATTACATAAACAGTGTGGACAGATTAGGGCAGCAGTTTGATTCACAAATGTTCTATATTAGTAAGGTAAGTGTTACATTTTTCAAATAAGAAGTTTTATGTACTTTCCTTTAAGAAGTAAGTCTACTATTCTTGTAACAAATACTATTTTTTATAATATAAACTTTTAGTTTTATTTGTTTCTAGCTTGTCTGATTTTCTCACCACAGAGCACATGAATTTTTAAAATATTTTTTGGGGGGGTGCGCCCTCAGACCCCCCCTACAGGAAAGGACACCCCCCCCGTCACCATGCTTGCCTCAAACAATTTCCACCCCCTACTTATCAATATCCTCCTTCTCCTCTAAAACTTAATGAATATCCTGCTTAGTATCGGTAATCTCGCACCTTATCACTGCCCTGTCTAGAGTTTTTGCTTTGAATATTATTTCGAATTCATATTAAATCCAAAATTTGTGTAAAAGATCTAAAAATAAATTCAAGTCTGAAGATATAGCTACATAGCTATACATATAAGGAATATATATATACTTGCGATTCATTAATATTCTTTTGTTTCTTTAAGTCAGCGAAGGTTAGGACAAACTAAAATGCTTGAGCGCTTGCAATTAAAAAACAAAATAAAACTGGAATACAGCAATAACAAAGACAACTACAAATACATGTAGGTGAAAATTTGAGATTTGAAATTTGAGATTCAGTTGTGTTTCAAAAAAATTACTGTATATTAAAAACATTTTAAAAATCAGAATAAACAATGAGAGAAGCCGTCATTTGTGCGTTTCGGTTACAAAAGCTATAGACTTGATGATCCCCCTCAACACAAGCCTGCAATCTACAACGGGCTTTCGAGGAAGGGTGCTAGTATGATCAGCTGTTGCTACAAGTCTGAGCCCCAGCTGCTCTGTCCCCACCTCCGCTCAGCTGTCCATGGCGGTGCCGCGTTTGAACAGCCTATTATCTCCACACTGCACAAGGGAAAGTAATCAGTACCTGAGGAGCACTTCTCTCAGACCAGATGGTGGGAGAGATGAATCATGCCATTATATTACTGCGTAATAATATTTCAGATAAAGCTAATTAAGCTGACTTTCTCTACCCCTTTCAATCTTCTCATATGGATGATGCTAAAGCCACTCCCACAATGACTTTTTAACTGCCAGTGCCTTGAGATGGTCGGAGAAATGAATGTTTTGACATTACCTCAGCCTCTTTATGCACCAGATATGGCTTTAATGAGGATGTTGCATTAAAATTTCATCAGGCAATTCATCAAACACATCGAGTTGGCTGCAGTCCTTAAACTGAGCCATTCATCTAACTGGGCACTTTCACAGAATAAGTAGGGGAAAAAAATACTGTTGCATACATGGTATTGATGGAAAGAAAGAGCAAAAATAATTCATCCAAATGTTTTTGGTATTTTTCATTTCAAAGAGTTCACTTGTTGATTTAAAATAAATTATGTATTTTGTTTTTTAAATATGTCCCATTTAATCACTTGGTAGCACTACAGGATGTTAATGCTCTGTGAATGTTTCTATGTCAGTTCATTTCATTTCACCACAGACAGTGAGAGAGCCATGGCTCGCCTTTGATACCACCAGGCCAGCACTGCCCCTATATCGTTTCATGAAGAATCAAAATGAACAAAGGCTAAGTCACTTACACGTTTAATTTAGCTCAATAAAAGGAAAAAAAAAAAAAAAAAAAGCCCTGGCTATATTTTACAGAAAATTAAGATGATAATTTTATACTAGAGTCACATCACAATTAAGCATTTTAATTGGTTGATGGAAAAACATCTTGTTTATACTGTTACCTGCTAATATAAACATGCATGCACACAAAATGTGACCTAACCTCCCATTTGCTGGGACTCATTCAAAACAAAAAAGATTTACAGTATTTTAATTTAAGTTACTCAAATGAATTTATCCCTTAAAGCAAACTTCAAAGTCTTGAATGAAAAGCATAATGATATGACATTACTGGGGCACCCAGTAGTCATTGATTTGGACATGTTTGATAGTTTATTTCTGTATCAGCTATTTCAGTTTTCCGATAGCTGTATGTAAATTCTATTTAAATCAATTAATCTGTTTATTATGGTTGTAGTATCTGTTTGTGTGATTCATTCATTCATTTATTCATTCATTTTGTGAATCATTTCATCCTAATTGGGGTTGGGGAAAGGCTGGCACCCATCTAAACTGACTCTGGGTGAGGGCAGAGTACAGCCTGGACAGGTCACCAGGCCATCACAGACAGAAACATGCTGATGGATATCCAATGACCTACTCTTTATGAATGAGCGTAATTGTTCTTTTACATGTCTCTCACCACACCCCAGACAGTGAGAGACATGACTGGACTTTTATAACCTTTAGCTGCACCGGGGGGGGGGACGACGACACACAACAGTAACACTTTGGTGACAGTGGGACTTGAACCCCCCCACCCTTCAGATCAGTAATCTACCACTGAGCCACCATTGCCTCTTTGTGAGATTTAATAAAATTAATATCCCAAAAACATAATACAGTGATACCTCTGCTCACGAACATAATTGGTTCCCAGAAAGTGTGTGTGAGGCGAAAAGTTCGTCTTCCGAACATTTATTTCCCATAAGAAACCATTAAAATGAGAATAATCCGTCCCCAGGTCCCCATAAAACATAATTTTCTACTAAATAAGCCTTAAAACTACACAAAAATATACCTTATTTTATGTATAATAAATGTGCTATTGTATTGTAATTAAAGAAATAAACTGTACTGTATAATAAAGTCGTTTTATTTACCTTTGTGATGGTAGTTGATGGCTTGATGGAATGGAGTGGGAGGAGGAGGGAGGGAGGGACTTACTGTTTGGAAGGAGAGTTTGGAAACGCCTACTGTTTGGAAACACCCTTAGCCACACACGCACCCTTAATAGCTTCCTTGTTCTTAAGGATGGGAGCAATGGTAGACTTAGCGTACTGGTACTGGGACGCGGAGTCACACAAACGCACACCTCGTTCGTGTTTTTCAATGATCTCCGCCTGTGGTGGGGTCTTTTTCGGTCCCATAATAGCAAAAGTACACTCAATATGGTCCAAAATGTCTAGCAAACACAAACCACTTCCGCATTCAAAGAAAGGGGTGTGACGAACTGTGACGCCATGAGCGTGCGTCAGCTTCTCGTGGCCGCCACCGTGGCGCTGTTCGACTGCGTGGTTTGATTCGTCCGCCGAAAACTAGTTCGTCAGCAGAGACTATATGCTCGCGAATTTAATGTTCTTGAGGCGAAAAGTTCGTGAGCTTAAGCGTTCGTCAGCGGAGGTTTTACTGTACTTTCAGTTTGTCAAATCACTATTAGAAAGTAAAACTGCGACTTTAGCTGGTCTGCAATTATAACAGACTGGGGATCAACTACAAACACATTTATGGCATTGCACATGTGTGCTGTTTCTAGGACAGAAAGTACAAAACATACGAAATGTTTTGTTGAACAGTTGCATCAAACGCACAAGGACATACATAATGACAGCTGACCAGAGCTCTCTGAGGTTCAAAGCAAGATTTATGACCTTCATCTTCGACCTCACCCATTAGTGAAGAGCGACTATTATACAATTGAGAGTAGATATATTATGGGGAATAGAAAGCAAACAAACATGGTAGTAAAATAATACTGGTATTTATTCATTCATTCATTTTCTAAGCTGCTTAATCCTAATTAGGGTCACAGGGAGGCTAGAGACTATCTCAGCAGACTTTGGGTGAAAGCGGGGTACACCCTGAACAGCTTTCCAGACCATTGCAGGGTCAAGATACATACAACCATGCACACTTACACCTGAGGCAATTGGATCAGCAAACTGGCCCACTGTGCATGTTTTCAGACTGTGGAAACAAACGTACGCAAAGGAAACCCATGTTAGCACGGGGTGAATGTGAATACGGTACAGAAATCGCCAAGCCCGGGAACGGAACCCAGGCTTCTTGCTGGAAAGTGAATGTGCTAACCAGTGCCTGTGAATTAAAATGTATGATACTAAAAATATGAAATCAATGAATGTACAGGTGCTTAAGTGTAGGAAGAAAATCTAATATTAAAGCTTTTATGAAAACAAACACACACACACACACACACACACACACACACACACACACACACACACACACACACACACACAAAACAAATAAGTGATATGCATGTGCAAACATAGACGAGTTAAAACCTCAGAAATTCAACTGAGCAGTCAGAATTCAGTTTATGTTTTTTAACTAATCATACAGAACACCGCCCCACGTGTAAATGTTTCATGTTTATGTTTCAAAGTAATATTTTTTCTGTGACATTTTCTGTTTATTATTTCTACAGTGGAACCCAAAACTCACACTGCTCTATCCTCAGATTTTGATGGGGTTTATGTGACGGTGCCTCATAGAGTGAGTGTCGCAGGTGTACTTTGCTTCCTTGATGCAAAACTACAACTGTGGCTTTATGTCAGTTTTGTGCTTATTTTTCTCTTTCTTCTTTCTGTCCACACAATATTGAGTCAAGCCAGTGACTACCTAACAGTACACTGCGGTCAGCTTACTGGTCAGATGATTAAAGATTGCTGCATTATCATTATTTCAGTTTTATCCATTCAGCATTTTCCTTGAGCACGAATCCATTTAATCAACATAAACATATAATAAAATTAATTGTCAATAAGAAGCACAAATAAAAGGTTCACATGGGAGTCTTTTCATGGACTTACAGTTTTATTAAATTAACAAAAGTATAAAAATCCATTGCCTAATTGTACATTGGTTATATCTGACACTACTTACAAGGCAGTAAAATCTCGCAGCTCATATTACTAATTTCCTCCAAAAGACAGTAAATAACAATATTATTCCATTGTTGCAATCAAAATATCTATTTCTACTCTTAATCACTAATATGACTATTTTATTATTATTGTAAAGAAAAAAGCTAACAGCCAACCAAATGATTTATAGTGGAATTCTGATGCATACATAGATTTCTTTGGACAAAAGAGAAACAGTAATCACATTCATCTAATCTCCAGTAATACTTTAAGGACATGCTTTTAATTAACACAAAAGTGGATGAATGAGCAATAATCACAGATCCAGAGTTTACCTTAATCCTGCTTTAAGATATGAAAAGATTTTCATCTTTCTGTTGTTGATCACAAGTCTGCTGAAGTCTTTGGCAGTAGACCTTTAGAGCTACTTTAGATTAGGATCAAAATCCTCGATAGCAGTTTGTGCCTTCATGGCAATAATTGAACAAAAAACCTTTAAAAGATAGCCTTAGCCAGACTGATCCCTACCTCCCAGAAGGAGCAGATGGTGTGGTGATAGAGGAGGCTATGCTTTAATCTGAATTCTTAAGTTTTACAAAAACAGACACTCCCCACTTTACGTTCATTCATTTTATGTATTTTTCAATTTTCCGTTTAAAAAAAAAGTCAAATTTTGAGTTTAGCGTGCTCTCGGTAGTATGAGACGTACCAACATAGTATGCTGCCGTAATACACTACTTACGCATGATGCTGCGTCCATTGTTCAGAAACGACAGACTGAACGTGCCCCTCCTTCTTCCCAGTTCACCGCGTGTTACCCTTGTGTTAAGACGTTGTCTCTGTGATCTTTGTGTTTACACTGTTTTGCGGACTTTTGTAACCCTAAGCAAATATGGTTGGTCAGAACCTTAAGCCTACTAGTGATAGTGGTAATCAGAAAAAGCGGCAAGCCATCTCGTTAGAAACGAAGATGGCTATTATCAAGAAAATTGATGCTGGTGAAAAACATGCGACAGTTGCACGTTTCTTTCAAATGGCTCCGTCGATCATCGGAACCATTTACAAGCAGAAGGATCACATCACAGAGAATGTTAAATGTTATATTTGATACTGTATTTGATATTTGATGAGTGAATTTAATTAAAATGTATCAATTTGAAATTATTTTGCTTGAATTTAATTTATTTCAAATTAATGTTGATATTATTTGATATATTTTATAATGTCATGTTTATAATAATTGATTTGAGGTGTTTTATGAGATATTACGTTTTTTTTTTTCACCTTACGTTCGGCCATCTTTTCACCTTATGTTCGGCCATCGGAACCTAACTAAAAAAAATAAGTCGGGGAGCGTCTGTATGCTCAAACACAGTGGAAACTACCAAAAACTAACACACTTTAATATTTTAGGACTTCTTATAGATTTGATTATGGTGCACATTCAGTGTGCTTCAATAAGCTTATGCAACATCAGAACATTTATTTTCATCAATTTCTTTTACTGAATCCTGTAAAAATCCGAGGATTGAATTCTTGAGTAAAAATCTTCTCCAGTACATCCCAAACACTTTCTGTTGTGGTCAATTCATATGTGAAGTGATTAACCGAGGTCAAATTTTATATCTATGATGTTGGGAAGGAAAGAATTCACTGATGAAATTGTAAGCAAGCTTCATTGAGATAAAATTGCTGAGCCTCTACATGTGACCCCAGATCATAACTTTGCCTCAAGTGTCTTGCACAGAATTCATGGACTGCTTCATGCATTTCTTTCTTAGTGTGACTTCCCTTTTTGAAAAAAAAAAAAAAAATATTGAAGATGTTCAAACATTACAAGATAAGGAAAATATACAATTTTCCACACAATACAGACAGATATGCACAATACTGTAAATACATTACCTTATAAACCTTTATAAGGATACGTTAGTGTCCTTGAAAGATAAACTGGTCATGTTTATTTTTTCAGTTCAGTTTTGATATTTTTCATGACAGCAACACTGGAAATAAAACTTTAATTTTAATTGCCATTTTAGATCTTGTTTTTTGCAGTTTTGATGTCATAATGCAAATTGTTAGCCATATGATGTCATGATTGGGTTTAGTCATTTTTTTCTTTAAATATTCCATAGCACACTGAAAGCATTTTATAAAAAATTATGAACAGAATTGAAAACAAATTGAAAAGTGCCTTGGTGCACTCCAGCCCTCACCGAAAATGAATTTGACCAGATGTTCCCAATGCGGACCAATCTCCAATATTACAGAGACTGAATGGCCCGTACCAATGAGTCTGGTACACCCTACACCCAGAGCACACGCTGGGTTGGCAAACCAGAGGTATGGCCCCTGATGGCCGTGTGATGTTGTAGAGACGTGTCAACCAAGACAGTTTGACAACATCCAGAGCTCTGAGATATTCAGGGTGGAGCTCATCCACCTCCGGAGCCTGACCACCATGGAGCTTTTTGACTACCTTGGCGACTTCAGCCCCAGTGGTGGATCGACCCCCACCCAAATCCCCAGGGTCTTCCTCCTTCAGGGAGAATGTGTTGGTGGGATCGAGGAGGTCCTCCAAATTTTAATCCTACCTCCCAACAACATCTCCAGTCAATGTGAGCTGTTCTCCTCTTCCACTGTAAACAGTATTTGTGGAGAACTGCTTCCCTCTCCTGAGGTGTCAGATGGTGGTTGAGAACCTTTTCAAGGCCAACTGATAGTCACTTTCTATGCTCTCACTGAACTCTTCCCCCACCCAAGATTTTGATTTAGTGATAACTTGGGTTGCAGAACATTTGGCATGCTGGTACCTACAAGACCAAATGGGACTACTTTTTCAGCTGGATGACCCCCTTCACCACAGATTTCAACTACTTGGTTAGGTGACCATCGCCACGACAGGCACTGATGACCTTCTGGCCACAGCTATGGGCTGCCGCCTCAACAATGGAGGCATGAAACATAGCCCATTCAGGTTCCATGTCCCCTGCCTCCTTCAGAATGTAGTTATAGCTCTGCTGGAGCACCAAGTTAAAGGCCCCTTTGACAGGAGACTCTACCAAACATACCCAGGAAAACCTAACTGTATGCTTGAGCCTGCCAGGCCTGGAGGGTGGCCTCCTTGCTATCGGAGCCAGCTCACCACCAGGTGTTGATTGGTTGACAGCTCAGGTCCTCTGTTCACCTGAGTGTCCAGAACACATGTCCGCAAGTCCGGTGACACAACTACAAAGTCTATCATCAAACTGCGGCTTAGGGTGTCCTGATGCCAAGTGCACTTATGGACACCCTTATGTTCTAACATGGTGCTCGTGATGAACAAGACGTGATGAGAAGAGAAGACCAACAATGAAATACCATTCAGGTTCAGTCTGGAGAGGCCATACCTACTGATATCTCCCTTCCAGGTCACACTATCGTTGACCGCATGGGCGTTGAAGTCTACTAGGATAACAAGGGAGTCCCCAGAGGGAGTGTTCTCCAACACACCCCTAAAGACTCCAAGAAGGGCGGGTACTTTGAACTGTCATTTGGTGCATAAGCACAAAGAACAGTCAGAATCCATCCCCCCACCAGAAGGCAAAAGGAAGCTATCCTTTTGACTACTGGAGAGAAGCCCAATGTGTAGGCACCTTGATGGGAGCAACAATGATGTCCACACTCGCTGCCTCTCCCCATGAGCAACTCAAGAATATAATAAGACCCAGCCCCTCTCAAGATGGGTGGTTCCAGAGCCCAAGCTATGCATCAAGGTGAGTCCAACTATATCTAGTTGGTATCACTCAACCTCACACACCAGCTCAGGCTCCTTCCCCGCCAGAGAGGTGATATTCCATATCCCAAAAGTCAGAGTCAGTAGCGGAGGATCAGTTTGACAGAACCCATGCCATCAGCTGCCACCCAACTCACAATGCACACAACACCTATAGCACCTCCTATAGGTGGTTGGGACCATGGGAGGGCGGACCCATCTCTCCGTTTTGGGCCGGGCCTATCCAGGCTCCATGGGCAGAATCCCGACCACCAGGCGCTCGCCCTCGAGCCCCTCCCCCAGGCCTGGCTCCAGGGGGGAACTCGGTGACCCACATCTGGGCAAGGGAAACTGTGACCTTATATGTTTCTCCATATAAGGGTCTTTTAAACCGCACTTCTTCTGGATGTTCACCTGATACCTGTTTGCCTTGGGTGACCGTACCATAAATATAGTATCTCCATCAACAGATCAGCTCCTCGGATCATTAGGACACGCAAACCCATCCACCACAATAAGGTAGTGATTCAAAGAGGGAATTGTTTTTTTTTTCCAACAAATCTATTGAGTCTCGATTCTCTAAATTCTCATCATTTTGGAAGTAAATGTCCTAAGTTTTACGATTACCCACAGCCCTGAGTTTTACTTTCACCTTTTTAGGATTTGACTTCATCGAGCATTACAGTCAGTTCAGTTTTTATTTCCATATTTATTGCACAAAGATTAAAATTCAACACTATCTACCCATCTATCTTTTCCTTTAATAATGTCATATAAATTTCTGAACCCAATGGCCATACTTTTATTTGTTTCATTGATACAATCAAGTACAGTATTCTTTTTCTTTATTTTGCCCCATTTTCTCCCTAATTTCGTTATATCCATTTCCCACGCCTCAGGTATTGCCCTCCTTATCACACAACTGCCACCAACCAGAGAGGGGCAAAAGTATGCACATGCCCCTTCCATCACATGCGATGCTAGCGACCCACCTCTTTTTAAACTGCTGTGCATGAGTCTTTGGTTACAGTCTAATACATTTGGAGGGAAAGCACTATCCACCCCTCATAAGAATGAGCTCACAGACGCCCATGATTGCTGTGAGTGACAGCGTAAGCCATCCCTCCCTCCTCAGTCAATTAGCTTTCATGTACTCCCTTTCAGGGATGGCTGTGGCATTAACCTGGATTCGAACTTGCAATCTCTGAGTTAATAGTCATGCACCTTGTCAATGCGCCCCTCAGGAGCCCACAGGCAATAATCTGACCCTTCGGAAACACCATAACATATTTTCCATGACCACAGTATATGTCTTCTGACACATTTGTTTATAAAATAAGAACTTACTGCATTAGTTCGGATTAAAAAAAGTTATCCGCAACAAATTAATCACTGTATTAATTATCCAATAACTCACTCTATTTATAGGGGATTTGTTTATTTTAAGTCAAATGGGATTTTTTTGGGAGGAAGTGAAATGCATAAATTGATAATATTGAAGTAATAAAATGCATCTTTTCAGACAGGAAAAATACACCAGATGTGCACTGGTAGTTAAAAAACACTTCTGATCGAATAAGTAATGTGTTGATGAATTATTTGCATTAAAATAAGTCGATTTACAGGCACAACATGCAAACAAAACACATTTAATTCCGTATGTATTTGCACTTTCAATAAGGTTAAATCCCTATCTGGTTGATGTGAAATTGAGACTTGTGTGTCAGGACGTGGTCATTACTGCTCAATTAATTATCGTGTGCTGCAGTTCAGCACCCACATAAAGTTGCTTCAGGAATTCCAATGAGCCATTTAGTTACAGACAATCCAAGCACTCTCTAACTTTCTAAAACAGAACAAAAACGCAAAAGTAAAAGTTAATAATTTATGCAGTTAGGAATAGTTTATAATGAATAGTTTATGTAGTTTGTGTAGAATTTAAATATAAATGCAGAATTTAGAAAATAAAATGATTAATAATTGTATATTAATTATAATTGTATATAATTGTTAATAAAAGTATTCATACCCCTTGAACTTTTTCATATTTTGTCATATAACAGCCACAAACATACATGTATTTTATTGGGATTTGATGAGAGACCTTGTGTAAAAGGGGTGCATAATTGTGAAGTTGAAGAAAAATGATGCCTGGGTTTCAAAGATTTTTACATATAAAACTCTGAAAACTGGCATGCTTCTGTATTCCGGAGCAGTGGTGCCCCAATGGAAGGGTGACAGATTACTGTTCCCAAGGTTTGTGGTTCAGGCCCCACTGTCACCTGGTTGTCACTGCTGTCCCCCATTGCAGCTAACCAGGTTAACAAAGGCCAGCCATGTCGCTCACAGTGTGGGGTGAGGGCATGTAAAAGAACCATTGTTGACTTTCATCAAGAGTCTGCTGCATAGCTGTCGCTGTGTTTCTGCCCTGAAATGGCCTGCTGAGCTGTCCAGGGTGTACTGTGCCCTCTCCCAGTGCTGGCTGAGATGGACACAAGCCTGTCCACAACACTAATTAAGCAGTAATGATAATGAATGCATATGAATTCACCTCCCTTTGAATGCAAAGGCCTCAGAAGTATTTTAGAAAACATTAGTGAACAGACATTTTCACGAAGCCCAAAGAACATACCAACAGGTCAGGATAAAGTTGTGGAGAAGTTTAAAGTCAGATTAGGTAATAAAAATATCCCTAAACATGCAGGGTCCGAAGGCAGGAAATGTACCGAGTGCCCATAGTAGCGCTACTAGCTGACGGTCACGGATCAAGCAGGTTACTCTTACCATCCAAGCATCCTCGAGCACCTTCCGGTTGGTAACACAGTCCCACCAGCGGTATCCAAAGATGCGGCGAAGGGAAGTCATAACGAAGGAGTCCAGTTGTCGTCCAATCTCAACCGTGAGTGTCCATGTCTCGCTTGAGTCGCAAGACAGGGAGCACAAGGGAGCAAAAGGCTCAGGCTTTCGTCCACCTGCTCAGATACCTTGACTGCCACATGGTCCTGTCCAGCGAGTTCATCGCCCCGTAGGCTAGTCCAAGTCGATGATTGATCTCAGCCCTGCAATCAGTGGAACAATGGACCACGCTGCCAAGGTAAGTGAATGACTCCACGATCTCTACTCTTTCACGAACAGCAGCATCCAAGAGGTCACCGAAAGCCTGGATCTTGGTTTTGATCCAGGAGACTCGCAAACCAAGCGGTTCCGCCTCCTCACCCAGCGAACAGAGAGTCTCCGTTAGGACATCCACCGTCTCTGCGAAGATCACTGCGTCATTGGCAAAGTCCAGATCAGTAATGCGAACCTCACTGAACGACACACTGCAGGCCGATGCACCCGATACCACTGCCATGATCCAGTCCATTGAGGTACTGAAGAGAGTGGGGGCCCGAACACACCCCTGCCTCACTCCGGTCTCGACCGAAAAGAAGTCAGAGGTGGAGACCCCACGCCTCACAGCACTCTCTGTCCCAGAATACAGCAACGATATCTGCCGGACGGGATCCTATGTAGACGAAGTATGCTCCAGAGGGCCTCCCTATCCATCGAGTCGAACGCCTTGCAAAAGTCTATATAGGCGGCAAGGAACCCCCTATCAAACTCCCGCAAGCGCTCAGAAAAGGACGCGGAGCGCCAGGATGTGGTCAATGGTAGACCTCTTCGGTGTAAACCCGGACTGTTCAGTGCGCTGGTGCGCTAGAAGCTGCTGTCGGATCCTGTCCAGTAGAATCTGTGTGAAAACCTTGCCCGGAACTGAGAGGAGAGTAACCCCCCGGTAACTGTTGCATTCTCGGGTATCACCCTTCCCCTTTCAGATCCGGACAACGATGCCCCGTTTCCAATCAGTTGGGATGACACCAGTGCTTGACATGGAGCACACGAGAACGAACAGCCACCTGAGGACAGCCTCACCTCCCGCCTAAAGCATTTCCACGTGGATACCACAAACTCCTGCAGATTTTCCATCCGCCAAGCACCACACCGCCCTCCAAGTTTCCTCAAGAGTTGGCGGGTCGCAGCCTGGGGGAGGATCGGCAACAAGAGTTTCAGGATCCTGTCCGTTCGGGATCCTAGGGGCTGGAGCCGATTGCGGGGACGGCCACGTGCGACGTGGTTGTCGCAGCTGAGGGCTGCCCTGCCGGGTATGCCGGGTATGACCCTGCACAGGCCTGGTTGATCGCCAGGAGACGGCCGGATGAGTGGAGGCGGCTGGTGGATGCCCTCATACCTGACCTGACCTGACCTAAACGTGCATCCAGAGATACAATGGAATGGTCTAGATCGAAGCATATTCATGTGATAAAATGGCCCTGTTAAAGTCCAGACCTAAATCCAACAGCAAAGTATAAAACTGTAGGCAAAAATTTAAGTCTCTTTTACTTTTTACTGTGTTGTCTAAGTTTGTATGGTTCTCATAAAACAGCAACACAGCGCAAAGATGCATATTCACAAGTCTGTCTTTGGATTGTGGTAGTTGTGCATGACAGATACACATCAAGAAGGTGTGCCGTCACAGGTGGATGTAATCATAATTCACTAGGGAGACAAACAACATCAGGGAGACAATGATAAGACACGTGATGAGATCAGACTGGAACTAAAACAAAATATATATGGCAACATAATCAAACACTTGGAAGTGCACTAAGACAGTGGCCAAAGCACTAAAACCACTTCAAGAGGAAAATACTTGTCAATAATGATTTACATCAGAATGCCCCATGGAAATGTGTTCACTTTAAGCTCCCAGCTACGGACGGCTGTGGCATTAATCCGGAGTCCTAAATGTATTTTTTGGCTAAATGCTTGTTTCTTTCCAAGTCAATACCAATTCAATTCAGTTTTATTTGTATTGCATTTTTCATAATTGACATTGTAGCAAAGCAGCTTTACTCAGTAATACAGTGAAAGTAGGGGCTTACAAAGTATAAAAGAATTTAAACATTTCCTATTACCCCCACACATCCCTAATGAGCAAGCAGGCGGTGATGGTGGCAAGAAAAAACTCTCAGTAGATGCAAGGAAGAAACACTGGGAGGAACCAGGCCCAAAAGGGAAACCCATCCTCAATTGCGTGAAACCATAAAAACACAAACAATACATACATATGTCAGTGGTAGCCTGGAGGGGCAGTGGTAGCCTGGCACGGGCAGTGGTGGCCTGGCACGGGCAGTGGTGGCTTGGCACGGGCAGTGGTGGATCACTGATCCTAAGGTTGGGGGTTCAAGCCCCACTCTCACTGGGTTGTCACTGCTGTCCCCCATTGCAGCTAAAAAAGTTAAGATAGGCCAGCCATGTTGCTCACAGTCTGGGGTGAGAGGCATGTAAAAGAACCTTTGCTGACTTTTGACAAGAGTAGGCTGCAAAGCCGTCAGCATGCTTCCGCACTGCTATCGCCTGGCAAGCTGTCCAGGGTGGCCTCTGCCCTTGCTTGGAATCAGCTGGAATGGGCGCCAGCCTCCCCGTACAGTTACAGAAAATGGACACACACTCTCTCTCTCTCTCTCTCTCTCTCTCTCTCTCTCTCTCTCTCTCTCTATATATATATATATATATATATATATATATATATATATATATATATATATATATATATATATATATATATAAGATTCATTACAGCACAAAAAGTACTCTGGTTGGTTATACAGCTGTAATTCCTAGATAATTGTGGGAAAATATTTTATATTACCAGCAGTGAAAAGTCATGATCACAGTCTGTTAGTGCACATTTGGGTCCATTTAGGTCTTCATCAGCAAGAAAGAAGGGCTTCCAAGATGAGGAATCCAGTCAGCATCAGCACACCAGGACAGACGACAGGACTCAGGAGTCAGTAACCGACAATATATTTTTGCCAGAACAAAACAAACAAATAAATAAACACACACAAAAAAACAAAAAAGACAAAAAACCACCACCAACAACAACAACAACAAAAACACATACATAAACTGCCCTCATACAGCAAAAGGGCTGATCTCAGACTCCTTGTATCAGTAACACAGAGGTTACTTTATTTTAATTTATTTTACTTTGTTTATTTTTTGTTTTAGCAATCAAACAAACACGATTAATTTTCCATTGCTTCTATAGATTTTTCCATAGAATAGGACATAACCATTTAAAAGATCATCAAAATTAATAATTTGCTTGGAAAAGAAAGGCAACTCAAAAGATATGAAGGTCAAAAGATTTGATCAGAATGAAACATGACCAAAAGATGGATATCACTTTAAGGTAGTGTCTAAATCAATATAATATAGATATATAATACATAACTACCATATTTTCTGGACTATATTAAACTTTTTTTAATACTTTGGCTGAAGGTGCGACTTATACTCCAGAGCATCTTATATGTGGAATTATTACATATAATTATGTTCATCATAATAATAACAAACATAATTTCCCATTTTAATTTTTACACTGACAACCACAAGAAGGCAACAAAAGGGCAGAAAAGCGGAGATTTAATAATCTGCAATGAAGAAAACAAAAAAAAGCTAATCGTGGGCTAAAAGCTAGATGGCCACAGCTAGAGGAACAAGCTCGCACATGGGGGCTTGAGCAACGTGCCTGAGGGAGAGGCTTGTCAAGAGTACAGTTGTGTCTCTACGTCCAGGTAGTTGTCAAGGCGATAAATAGAAATGACTTTCTGTGAGAACTTTCATGGTGGTACTGCTTCATGCAATGCAACCCCTTCTCTATCAGAGTGAGGACCACAAAATCACATAAACTGCCATCAGATTTCTAAGCCAAGGCAGACAGTTTCCATGAGTTTGCGTCTTATCATTCAGTGTAACTTATATATGTTTTTTTTTCTTTATTACGCATTTTTTTCCTTTTTTTTTTTTGCTAATGCGCCTTGTACTCTCGAGTGATGAAAAAAGTCCAGAAAATACAGTATATGTCCCTTTAATTCCAGCAGCTCCATGATAAAGTCCACCACCAGGTGGGTTTTTGTTGATAGGAAAGATGATAATTTAACGGATGACAAGAGAACTTAAACATGTTAGTCAGTACAAAAACACCAAATTGCTTTCGACGACTCAAAGAACTGAACTGAATACACATTAACATTTTATGTGCTGTAGCGATGTCATATTTTTCTACATCCACCATTAAAAACAAATACACAAAAAAGTTTTCATTTGCATCTCAAACTGCAGTGGTGCATGCTGGGGTATGCACATTTGTAAACCAATGGTTCTGATGCCTTTGTGTGATGATGTAATCAGTTATTTGTGTATATATATATATATATATATATATATATATATATATATATATATATATATATATATATATATATATATATATATACACACACACACACACACACACAGGTGTGTGTGATACAAATGAACACATTAATTAGAATGTGAAAGGAGGTAAAGAAAAATCTCAGAAGCATGATTCAGGGCTACAAAGGCATCACTCTGAAACAGTTTACACAAATTAACCCAGTTTTATTTGTTCCAGGTTGTGGAGTTTATGTTTTTTTTTAAAAGTTAAATGGCAGAAACTTCACAGAAAATAAATCTGATGAGAACTGTTGTTTATATGAGCACATGTTTTTGAATTAAAATGGAAAGGTATAATTTTATGATTTCTTTATTGGATCATTGTTTTAATTAATCATGTTTCAGCAGATGTTTTGATTTTTTTTTCTTTTTCTCAACATATTTTGCTCTCAAAATTGTTTTAATGAAATATTTGGTTCAACTTATGATTTAGAGCCGAAATGCTAAATATGGTCTCAAATTGTTAGTTATTGGCTTCTTTGTTATTTATTTATTTATTCATTTATTATTATTAGTTTTACACTTTAACAGAGCAAAAATCAATCATATCACTGACTGTGTTTCAAATTACAAACAAATTTAGAAATATTTTAAATAGTATTTTTGCACAAAGTTTATTCAAATATACAGTGATTTCTGTACGTTTTTTTTATCAATAAATACAAATTATATCCCTGAATCATACATGCCCAGAGGAAACCTTTGCAAGCACAAGGAGAACATGCAGACTCCACACATAAACACCCAGGCCAGGAATCGAACCCAGGCCTTCTTGCTGTGAGGCGGACGTCCTAACCACTTCGCCACCGTGCCACCTGTGAGACACACACATAGTGTCAGAACAAGCCTCAACAGGCTACAATTAATTCATCAGAGTTTACTGCAAACTCTTTGAACAACACTGCTTTGCTTTCATCCACACTGCTGTGCTTTGGAACAATCTTATGGCCTAAGCAGTGTAATCTACCTTCCATGGAACTCTTATTTCTTGACTGAGTTTGAGCTCGAGCAGGCACGAGAGGACTTGGCACAAGTCAAGATATGCTCTGATAACAAGCATGAATGTATTAAAATGAGGTGTTATCTGACACAGAAGAACTGCTTTGTGTCAGCTGGAGAAGCCAAGCCCTGCTTTTGACTGACCAGGTTGGCATGGTTGAACACCATATGGAACAAGTGGAGGAACTCTGTAAGGTCAATGGTTCGTCTGTAAGGTCAATGGGTACTTCTTCTCTGCCAAAGCAGCAGGAGCTGCTGGGGATACATTATTCCTCTGTCATCTCAAGGTGCTCAGCGAACAACAGCAACACAAGCTAAAAGGAGTTTTCAACACCCCTCCAAAGCCCATCACATAACGCTCAGTGAAAGGAGGGGCTTAGCCAACCAGTGGTGCAGCTGCTGGCATGGAGCAAACAAGGACAAAAAGCTGTGTTACCATGTTGAAAAGGGAAACCATCATTGGTTCAGCTGTACAGCTGGAAAAATCAGCAAAGATCAAAGGCTCCTGATTCCGCCTTTAAATACACGGAATGACCAAGAAAGCTCATTCTCTCATTCATACTATATGTTTATAACGTATAATATGTTTATAATGTACAATAAATTTAAAATTTCACATATGTTTGTAATTTACCATATGTTTCTAATGTGCAGTATGTTAATAATTTTTAACAAATTTAAAATGTTACATATGTTAATATGTTTAATATCAATAATGTCAATACGTTCCTTTTATTTGCACCTCAATCATTCCAGACTAAAAACCATGCGCACAAGTCCAAACCACTGTGATTATAACTTTAAAACTTGATTACATGAACAAGAAAACAGGAAAAATAAAGTGAATGAACTGGAATAATTTATAGTGGAAGTAACTTCCTTGAGTGTTCCGCAAGTCTTCCGTTTTACCCGCAACCGTTCCGCAAATGTTCCGCATGTATTACGCAAAGCTTCTGTGAGTATTCCGTGGCTGCTTTTGACCACCTGGAAGAAGGAGGAATGTTCGCGGAACATTCACGAAAGACTTGCGGAATCAAAGGAACGATCACGGAACGTTTGCGGAAAAGACGGAATGTTTGCGGAAGGACTGCGGAACATGAGGAAACACTGTCGGAAAATTTTTCCGTGAACGTGCTTTTGAACATGCTGAACGGAAGATTTTGGCCTGACGGAAGAGGAGGAATATCTTCGGAATCGTATGGAAGGACACGGAAGGTGACGGAATAACTGAGGAACGACTGAGGAACGGTGGAGGATGACTACGGTTTTGCTTACGCGAGTCTGCCACGCTCCAGTGAAATGGGGGTATTAGAGCCAAAAAAAAAAAAAAAAAAAGCAAAAAAAAAAAAAAAACAATGAGTCCTAATTTGACTGCGATCTCAGACTAGCCTTCAGATCAGAAACAAAATCAGACACATCATCTGTATATTGGTGTGGTGGGATCGAGCCAGGATTTCACTGGAATGAAATATAGAAAGGAAAGAACAGGTTGTAACATGGCTGCAGCTAATGAGGCCGAACCATAGCCGCCGTTAACAGAGCCCCAGAGCATCAGACACAGATGACAGACAAAAGTGGAAGGATTTCTACACTGCATCTTTATTTAGCAAATTAAACTGCTGACCATACAAAGCCAGGCCACATGGCATTACAGCTATTGCTCACATATAAACAATTGAATGATTAGGTGAGCCACTTCCTGCACAGATGCGTTTTGTGTAGCATAAAAATGGATACCGGATTTGTAGCATATTACGAGGAGCAGCACCATGGCACGACACAGCACAAAAAATAAAGACGCCACCTCAAGGTGTAAACCAGCATTACAGCTGTACTCTGACTGTTACAAGGTCAGAGCACAAACAGGAGCATACCCAAGAATGAATGGACACTGATAAAACTGTCAGACGGGCTTAATCACAAAACAAGTAGCCAGGACTGCTAGAAAGCATAGGTTATATTCATTGAGCTGATAACAGGTGAATGCAAAGAAGGCAGTCAAAAGTAAGCCTTGACCTAGAAATCAGGGGAGCTGGACTGCTGGCGCCGAGGCAGAGGCGGTGATGTGACATCAATTAAATCATGTAAAATACTGTATGTGGACTCCAAAAAAAGTATCCCATAAATAGTCGATCTCACAGTGTGAGAATGATTTAAACAAACTCTGGCATGTGCTGGCATAACTAAAGCTCTAGTGTTCACATAGGGTGATGTCTAAAAGCATATTTCACAGTATCCCGTCACTCCCAAGTAGGATTTCAAGCAAGTTGGTTGATGTTTGTGACATCTCAAGCCTCATGGCCAATTAAGATATAAAATATTGATGGTAGTATATCAGGCTGAGCATATCGGGCAGGATGTATCCAAGATGAGCCTTGTGATGTTTTGCTAAAGTCAAAATCTTTTGGGGTTATTCACTTTTTGTCTACCTCTAAAGAATTTGTATGAGTTGTACGCTTGTATTATTTGTATAGTTCATCCAAACAATGTTTCATAGCATTGCTAACTTTGTGATCAACTGACGTAAAGCGAACACAGAGATCTGAAATTGGTTTTGCGGTGTTATTAGTTTTCCATTGACATAATAGATAGCTTGGGTAGCATGCTGGTGTATTGATTAGCACTGCCTTGCCTTGCAGCAGGAAGGTTCTGTGTTAAAATCCTGCGGTTGATGGGGGACTTGCTATTGTAGCCGTGGTAGTTTCTTTTGGGTTTTCCATTTTCTCTTACAGTCTAAGGACATAGATAATGCAAATGCAGTACAAATTGGGTCAGCTGTTGTACAGTGGCTAAGGCTCTGTGCTTCTGAGCAGTAGTTCAAGACTAGGCCGTTGACCGTCAACTGCTGAACCTTATAAATGAAGGAGAAATTTAAGTTTATATGGATAAGGACATCTACCAAATGCCATGATGAAACAATGCGAATGCAGAAAATTACTCACAGTAGAGATAAACATCATAGAAAGAATGAAAGGAAAAGTGTACAAGACGGTGATGAGGCCAACGATGTTGTATGGTTTAGAAACAGTAGCCCTGGGGAAAAGACAGGAGGCAGAGCTGGAGGTAGCAGAGATGAAAATGTTGAGGTTCTCTTTGGGAGTAACGAGGATGGATAGGATCAGAAATGAGTACATCAGAGGGACAGAGCATGTAAGATGTTTTGGAGACAAAGTCAGAGAGGCTAGATTGAGATGGTTTGGACATGTACAGAGGAGGGATAGTGAGTATATTGGTAGTAGGATGCTGAGGCTGGAACTACCAGGCAGAAGGCCTAGAGGAAGACCAAAGAGACGATTCATGGATGTGGTGAAGGAAGGTCATTGGTGTGGTGAAGGTCATTGGTGTAAGAGAAGAAGATGCAGAGGATAGGGCGAGATGGAGGCAGATGATTCGCTGTGGCGCCCCCTGAAGGGAAAAGCCGAAAGGAAAAGAGCTCGTTGCATTTTTGGAAAGAAAGTAGCACTAAGAGTGGTTGATCATCAAAAGGACTTTATTTTCAATACTTTAATTTATTTTTTATATAAAAAAATGTAAAGCAAAGCAAAACTGTAAAGGTATGATATGTGTAAAGATATTTCACTATGTGGCCACTTTAAATCTAAATATTGCTGTATTCAGAACTGAAATTAACTGCTATTCACTTTATAAGAACCACATCTTCTGTGTTTTGAACTTTTCAAATAAACATGTGAACAAAAACGAGTGGCCTGCCACACAATTGTTAATTCATTACAATATTTACAGCTTGAGCAGTGGTGGCCTGGGGGTAAGGTGCTGGATCACGGATCCCAAGGTTGAGAGTGCGGCTTGAACCCCACCTCTACCAAGGGATCCAGCACCTTACCCCCAGGCCACCACTGCCCAAGCTGTAAATATTGTAATGAATTAACAATTGTGTGGCAGGCCACTAGCTTTTATTCATATATTTATGAAATATATATGCAGCTACCTGGGTTATCCAAAGCCGGCCATGTCTCTCACTGTCTACGGTGAGAGATTCATGTAGAAGAACCATTGCTGACTTTCGTCAAGAGTAGCTGCATAGCCGTCGGCGTGTTTCTGCCCTGCGATGGCCTGGCGAGCCGTCCAGGGCGTACTCTGCCCACGCCCAGAGTCGGCTGAGATGGACGCCAGCCTCCCTGTGACCCTAATTAATATTACGCAGTTCAGAAAATGAATGAATGAATGTATTTACAGCTTCTCAGTAGGAATGCAGTTAAAGCCCTGACAACAAATAAGTAATTATATAATCAAACCTCGTGTAAAACCTCTTAATACTTAGTAAAACCTTTAATGTTGATAATATGCAGTTCTTACTAATTGTGTAATTATATTTATTAATTACAATCTGATTAAAGTAATAGAATTACCACAAATCAAAATATTTATAAAAAAAATGACAATACTATGTTACGCTTGAAACGTGTTGGTATGAGCATCAAAACAGTGCAGAAAATCTACTAGATGCAGCCTAATTGCTTTGCTGTAATTGTAATTATAGAGCCAAATTAAAGGGGGTTATCTAATAGATTCTGTTGCAGGGCAATAGAAAATCTAACCCAAATCATGGATCACAGTTGTGATTAGGTCTGGGAATTAATTTCAGTTGCACACATTGCTACAGGCTTTAACCCCCAAGGGAACAGCCTGCTAATGATATTAGATGATGTGATTATTTTTTGGAGCACAGTGCACATCTAATCATTAAGTTTATCTCCAGTCATATTAAATTAATTTCTCAGACAGGTGAACAATTGTGCAATCAGTGGTTGTGTCTTTACCTCATACGATACTTATTGGAATTATATTCTAAATAACTCTTTAAAAATGCAAAAGGTACAAGCCAATCTAATAGTAATATATTCTGTATAATTTTGATTGATTAATTGAGTCTGCGGTTTCTACACACAGTTGGAAACAATCCTGTTATGAACAAAGTATGTACGAAAACATGACTGAGGATGTTACACAACAGGATGAAAAATAATGAAATCAATTGAATTACAAAGATCCCTCACTTTCCGTGGTTAATTGGGTCCCCACGACCACCGAAATTCGCAAAGTAGGATCACCCCCCAACGCCCCCCCCCCCCAACTGACGTGTACATACATGCATATGTGTATATAATATCAATAAATACATATTCAGTGCTATAAATGCTTATAATATTAAAAAAAATGCATACGTTGTAAATGAAATATAAATACATACACGCGCATGCAGATGCACACCTCACAACAGTGTAACTATTTTTGATGGGAGGTTTTGGGTTGTTTTATGTTTTGTGTTTGTTTAGGGTTTTTGGTTTTTTTTGGCATAATTGGCCTTGTTTTGCAGAATTTTTCTTAACCTTTTTGCCTATTTTCCCTTAATTTCATTATTTAATTTTTCAATGAATATTTTTGAAAAACCCGCGATGCACTGAAGCCACAGAAACTGAAGCATGAAGTACTGAGGGATCCGATGGTACCTAGACAATACCTTAACTACATGAGTCTCCACTTGTAAATATAAAATAATATAAAATAATATATTATATACAATATAGAAACAATGCACAACATCATATATTCAGTCTTGTTTTATATTCAATTGATTCTTATATTCTCTTTCGCAGTCTAAAATTATTGTAATAAGCTTAAACCATTAAACACACACACACACACACACACACACACACACACACACACACACACACACACACACACACACACACACACACACACCATAAAATGCATGCTGGCCCACTATTTTTAAATTTGATAATTTAGCATGTTTCTATAGGATATTGTATAAAACACCTTTTAATTTGTTCTCAAAAGTCAAAATTTTCCACAAGCCAAATTCTCCCAACTTTTTATTATTATATATTATTTTTCCCAGAACACCATCTGAATCCCATACAGGACCACATTGATTTAAGCAAATCACTTATGCCATATGATTTTAAATAATCAATTAGCATTAATTATCATAATTATCATCATTTAAATTACTTATACTGCTTTTTTCATTTCTCACCATCTTTATTTCTCACAATCTTTTCAATATAAAGATTATTCTCTGAAACTGAGTCAAAATTTTATGCTTCACATTTTGATCTAATATTTTCCAAATATTATAAAGAAAAAGAGCAATCCTTGCCCAAAACAGAAGACATGGACACATACAGCACCCCCAAAACATTGGAACATTTCTGCAAATTTGGTAGCAGTGTGTGGATGAATGCATTAAAATGTATATCTAAAGTAGAAATTGCTATTTTTTCTTACTCTACGCAAACTAATTTACAACATAACCACTGATGTCCATACCAGTGATACACAGGACCGGCCCATTGTTCCTGTGGCAGTTAAAGGGTTCAGAGAGTCAAGCAATACACTCAGATCGCAGACTGAGGCAAAGAGAGGAATTTTTTTAGCCCGGGAAGTTTAAGTGTGTAAGAGTAGACTTTTGTACCTGCTGGTGGATATCAAGCAAAATAGTAACTGTCCTGAAGCTGTATATAAAGAGAAAGCTTTTTCCATCCAATCCTTTACATTTGCAAGGAATGAGGTTCGTACTTTAGTGATTGCAGTGGTGGTTGGACCTGTGGCTGGTTTTATGTAAAATTATGTGTCATCAGCATGGCATTGAAATGATAATCTTTGGTTGCTGATGACTTGGCTGAAGGGGAGCATTTCGACAGAGCTTGCAAAACCCAAATATTGCTTTCTTCATTGCAAAACCTATTGGTAAAGTAATAAATATTGATGAAGGTCTGCCTTCCATTCATCTATTATCTACACTGCTTATCAGTCGAGGTCATGGAAAAACTGGGAATCATTTAACTTTGGTTGAAGGGCGGGGTACACCCGGTGAGCACAAACAAGCATTCACAAGCATTCATTTACATCCACACTAATGGGTAATTTGCAGTAGATAATTGACCTAATGTGCATGTCTTTCGACTCTTGGAGGAAACCAGATCACACAGAGAAGACCAACACAGACACAGGGAGAACATGGAAAGAGAACAGGGAGAGTTAACTCTGAGTAGCACCATCTCACTGTGAGTTAACTGAGCCACCATGCTCCTCATGTCTGATATTTGATTGTTATTTAGAAGAGGAAAAACTAAATGAAAACTGGCGATGGGATGCAGAGAAAGACACAACTTATAAGGGACCTGTTGTCGATTTTTGCAATTGTTTTTGTGATATGTTGATGTGACCTTGGGATGTTCTGGGACTTCCAAAGTGGATTGTCGCCTCTCCTGTGTGTGATGGCCACAGAAAGAAAATAGATGGGGAGAAAAGAGCAGTCATGGTTTTTTTTTTTTTTTTTTTTCTATTAAAAATGTATATGGTGCCATCCCCCGTTAAGACATAACCTTGTATACATCTTTTATATTTATTAAAAAAATGCTTTTAATGAAAGAACAAATGTCCAAGTTAGGGAGAAAACTTAAGATGCTACAGGTGATATCAAAAGATGACCAGAATTATCATTTGGGACAAAGGTAGTTTCCAGAAGTCTGAGGACTAAAAGATCTTCAGTTTGTCAACAAATATACAAGATGATGGAAATCTTTAAAAATATTCTTCAAAGACATTGAAAACACTGCTTTAAGAACCTTTATTAACCAATAGCTGATATAACCTTTGTGAAGCACCAGAAAACACATATCCCAGTTTAGCCCATCTTCTTCTTCTTCTGCTTCTTTTCCTTTTGACTGTTCCCTTCAGGGGTCGCCACAGTGAATCATCTGTCTCCATCTCGCCCTATCCTCTGCATCTTCTTCTCTTACACCAACTACCTTTATGTCCTCCTTCACCACATCCATACATCTTCTCTTTGGTCTTCCTCTAGGCCTTCTGCCTGGTAGTTCCAACCTCAGCATCTTACTATCAATATTGTATATTCACTATTGCTACATGTCCAAACCATCTAAATCTAGCCTCTCTGACTTTGTCTCAAAAAACCTCTTACATGTGCTGTCCCTCAGTTTAGCCCATAGTGAGCTTAAATAATTTGAAAGATGGTTGTGGAGGTACCATGTGCGGCTTATTGAAAGGTGACAATGTTTCATAATAAGGAAATAGAAAGAATTCATGCATTGGTTAAAACAATGCAACAGTTCTAGCACTGAAGGATGATTACAGACCACAAGATAGTGATGAAGGGCAATGGTGGTCTAGGGCGCTGGATCTCTGATCCAAAGGTTGGGAGTTCGAGCCCCACTCTCCACAAGGTTGTCACTGTCCCCCCAGTGCAGCTAACTGGGTTATCAAAGGCCGGCCGTATTCACTCACTGTCAATGGTGGGAGGTTCATGTAAAAGAACCATTGCTGACTTTCGACAAGAGTAGGCTGCAAAGCCATTGGCGTGTTTCCGTCCTGTGATGGCCTGGTGAGCTGTCCGGGGTATACTCTGCCCTCACTTGGAGTCGGCTGGGATGGGTGCCAGCCTCTCCGCGACCCTCATTGGGATTAAGCAGTGACAGAAAATGAACTGAACTGAAGATAGTGATGATGATGAGTTTAATTAGCTTAGTGTCTCCAGCTGTTGTTTGGTTGTAAGAGGATATTTTGTGGTGTGGTTTCTGGGTTGTAGGCGTGTGTGCTACTGCTGTTGATATCCCATTGAGAAGGCACTACAGCTTTGCTAAATTTTAAGTTGCTGGTGCCCTCATTTATTACTTTGCATAGCTGCTGGTGTGCTGTTTATGTCTATTTGTGATGCTCTTTGTGAGCTATTGGGATTGCCTGAGGCTGCTTGGCACTGTTTAATATTTTGTTTCTTTTTTGTGGAACGACTGGTTTATTATTGTCATTGTCTCTGTTGGTGAATGTGAATGTTTTTGAGGGAGAGGTTGGGGAAATGTGTGGGAATTAATTTTGTTATTTAGTTTCTGTAAAGAGTGCGTAAACTAGTTTATAATATTGACCCAATAATGTGAAGAGTGGATAGTGTGTATTTTAATTTTTACTTTTTGTCATTTATTAATTGTTTTTTTTTTCTATTTCTTTTCATCTGTGTTTAATATAGAGTCCGGGTGAGAATTATATGTGGTGTCTGTAAAATATGGATCTGAGTTATGGACTCATCTCACATCTCATGAAGTGAGATCGTGCGAATCTGTGACCGTTTCTTGGGTTTTTCACAATTAACCCGTACCAACTACTTCTCAGGGTGCCATTCCCAGAGTGGCATAATAGTCTATCTGTGGCTTATGTTTCAAACATAAAAGTGTACAAGACGGTGTTGAGGCCAGTGATGTTGTATGGTTTAGAAACAGTGGTCCTGGGGAAAAGACAGGAGGTGGAGTTGGAGGTTAGCAGAGATGAAAATGTTGAGGTTCTCTTTGGGAGTGACGAGGATGGATAGGATCAGGAATGAGCACATCAGAGGGACAACACATGTAAGATGTTTTTGAGACAAAGTCAGAGAAGCTAGATTGAGATGGTTTGGACATGTACAGAGAAGAGATAGTGAGTATATTGGTAGTAGGATGCTGAGATTGGCAGGCAGAAGGCCTAGTGGAAGACCAAAGAGAAGTGTTATGGATGTGGTGAAGGAGGACATGAAGGTAGTTGAAGTTGAAGGTAGTTGGTGTAAGAGAAGAAGATGCAGAGGACAGAGTGAGATGGAGGCAGATGATTCGCTGTGGCGACCCCTGAAGGGAGCAGCCGGAAGGAAAAGAAGTAGAAGAAGATTTTTCAAGCATAGAATTAAGCTTCATGTAACTAGTTTCCAAAAGCACAGTTTCCTTTTCCGGCCTTGAAGAAATCGGGGATGGTCCATCAACAACGGAAATATGCTGTGTTGTTACAAAAAAAAAAAAAAAAAAAAAAAAGGAAAAAAAAAATCCAGGTCTTTTGTCCATAAACGCATGTTTTACTTTCTGCACAAAAGTTGAAGAGGGCAATTCAGACTGTTCGCAGGATCTGTAATAGTTTCATGCTGTGTTAGTTCCCTAGGCGGAAGTAACACTTCTTTGGTGACATAAATTCAGAGATGTACTGATGAGATTTTGGAGCAAGTTATAGATACTTTTAGTTTCCAGCATTTAAATAATAATTTAAAAAAAAATCATGATTTTTAAAAATCAATTAATGTTAATGTGATAAAATAAGAAATAATGCACTGGTGTATTGTTTTGTATGGACCACAAGTCAGTGGTAATTTTAAGTTCAATTTGAACATATCAGTTCAAGATTTTTGATTTGTGGTTGTGGTTTCTGGACTATTTGTTTCATATGAACACAAATATCTATACGTCTCTTTCACAGAATCACCTGACTTGAGCCACAGGCGCCGCGGGCCTCACAGTTTCTGGACGTCTGACTTTGATACCACATCACATCACCTCAGCACTCCTGTCAGTGCTAATGCTAATGAAAAATCCACTGTATATACACTCTCAAGTGCAAAGTACTGTATCTGCATTTTTCTACCGAGCCGTCGTGTTTCAGTGTTCGAGTCTGAACCCTGCCAAGAGCTGTTTGTTTGATTGTGTGACCCTTGCTTGCCTATTGATTTTGTGTTTGGACAGTGTTTCTAGTTTTGAAGTGCTGTTAATCTGCTTACTGCATCTGTTTCCATCACTGCAGTGAAGTGGTGTGACAGTCATCGTAGAAACAATGTGAAGGCATTTTTTCAATTAAATAAATGTATGGAAGTGTATGTTTATTCTAAATTCATCATCATCATCATCTTCTTCCGCTTAGTCCAGGGTCGGTTCGCGGGGGCCGCAACCTTAGCAAAGAGGTCCAGACATCCCTCTCCCGAGCTACTTCCTCCAACTCTCCCGGGGGGACACCGAGGCGGTCCCGGACAAGCCGAGAGACATAGTCCCTCCAGCGTGTTCTAGGTCGACCCCGGGGTCTCTTCCCGGTTGGACATGCCCGAAACACCACACCAGGGAGGCGTCCGGGGGGCATTCTGACCAGATGCCCGAACCACCTCAACTGGCCCCTCTCAATGCGGAGGAGCAGCGGATCTACTCCGAGCTCTCCCCGGATGGCGGAGCTTCTCACCCTAATTTTATTCTAAATTTTTTGATTTAATTAAAAAATTATGCTCTTTAAAGATATGGGTGAAACTCTAAGCATGGAATTTCTTTCCTGCTTTCTGTGATCCTGCTTACTGTACACTATCTGTGGCTCACAGTGTGAACCTGAGTCGTAAAAGTTTACATTAGGTTGGTACTCCCTGGGTGGGAGATTCCATGGGTGGGTCTTCTGTCAAAAAATTTCGGTTGCCTCCCAATCACATTGAATGTTATGGTCAGGAGAAGAGAGTTGAAATTTTTCCACGAATGTTATGAAGAGCTGGCACGGTGGTGTAGAGGTTAGCATGTCTGGCTCACAGCGAGAAGGTCCTGGGTTCGATTCCTACTTGGACGTTTCTATGTGGAGTTTGCATATGTTCTCCACCTGCTTGCGTGGGTTTACTCTGGGTTTTCTGGTTTACTCCTACGGTCCAAAAACATGGGTCATTGTGAAAACGAAAACAACACACATTCCTAAAGCACATTATTGTCTACACAGAAATTGATGTGTTATGTGATTCAGTGGCTCAGACTGTTGATGTCCATCCTGTATGGGCTGCAGAGGCCCTCCTTGTATTTGGTGTTCCTTGGCATCTTGCTGTTCTCCTCTGACCATATTTTCATGCACTTTTACCCTGATGGATGTTTATTTGAGAGAAGTGCGTTGTCTGGAAGCACAAGGACCAAATGAGCAACCTAAGTAATGATGGGTCCGGTTAGCAAGTCACTGTCTCTTGCAAATATGTTAGGAGTTGCACCACATCTCATTCACAAACATACAGTCATGTGAAAAAATAAGCTTTTCCCCATTAAAAAGTAAACTCTTCATTAAGAAAATTTCAAGTACCAATGCACAATCTTGTTTTTATTTATTTCTTGAAAAAAAAGTGATTTACTTGTTATTAAACAACATAAATTAACATATTTTTACTCATCAAACAAAATATATTGTAACAACAATGTGCATTTCAATGGAGGAGAATAGTAGGACACCCCCCACATATTTTCCCAGTTAAAATAGCTAGAATCGCACACAGGTATATCAGAGCAGGTGCATATGAACAGAACACCGTTAGCCAACTTGCTGTATTTAAACCTCAGGCATTTAGTATGGCGCCCCTGTCTGTTGAAGTGAAACCGAGCACCGAGTGGTAAGATCCAGAGAGCTCTCTGAGGCCCTCAGGAAGAAGATTGTTGGACAGATGAGTCTAAAGCTGAATTATTTGGACACCGGAACTGAACACATACAGTATTTGGAAGAAACCAAATAGAGCATTACCAGGGAAAGAACCTCATGCACAGTAGACTAACTGACATCATCCACCAAATCATCCCTAGGTGTGAGTATGGATGGTTGTCTGAGTGTTGGCTCTGTGATGGCCTGGTGAGCTGACCAGGGTGTCCACTGCCCTCGCCCAGAGTTCGCTGAGATGGGCGCCAGTCTCCCTGCGACCCTAATTAGGATTGAGCGGTTCAGAAAATGAATGAATGTTATGAATGTATCTACAAAACATGCCGTTGGAGATGAATATCAAGATATTTTGCCTTATGGTTGAAGGTGCCCTAGTGCAGAATGTAATGTTCTCGCTCTCAGAATTAACGAGCTTCAAAAATTCATAGAATATTGATTAGTTGGATAAGCCAAACATAGTATCTAAAAATCACAATCACTTCAGGTGAGATGCACCATCTGCTAAATCAGCCACACAGAGTTCGCAACAACAACAACAACAACAAAAACCCCCATTGAGGTCAAATGAAACGTGTCTTTACTTAATTTAGACTAGTTGAAGGCAATTAAAAGAAAAGGAGGACATATACTGAACCTTATATTAAGAATATTTAATAGGAACCCTCCCACTTACTTGCTGAACAACCTATTAAGGTCACGGGGAGGCTAAAGCCTATCTCAGCCAACATTGAGTGAAGGTGGGGTACAGCTTGAACAGCTTTCCAGGCCCTTGCAGGGTCAAACGACAACACACATGCACACACACACACACACCCACACACACACACACACACACACACACACACACACACACACACACACACACACACACACACACCCACACACACACACACACACACAGATGTGTGTTTAATGATTTAAAACAGCCAATTTGCCTAATGTGTATACCTTTGGACTGTGGGAGGACGTAGGAGTACTTAGAGAACACCCTCGCAAGCACAGAAAGAACATGCAAACTCTACACAAAAATAGCCTTGGTGAGCCTGGGACTTGAACCCAGAGCCTTCTTGCTTTGAGGTGGACTCTGTGCCACAGTGCTGCCCAAATCAAAACTCTTTATTAACTCTTTATACTTATAGTATAAAACTATAGTACTAAACTATAGTTTATACTCACCAGTAGAATGAAGATCTTTGACACAATGAATACTTTCAATTTGTTCGACAGAAGGTTCTCGAACAGTTCCTTGGCTGGCTAACGGTTCCCAAGTGAGAAACTGGTGTTTACTGAAGAATTCTAGATTTAAACATTTGAATTTTTAGATTGTGCACTGGGAACTATATTTCAGGACAGCCTTCAGAGTTGGGATACAGGACTGGGATACACTGGGAAAATGTTTTAATGCTTTCTTGTGAATGCTACACTGAATTAGAGATTTTTGTCTTCAACATAATGCTAGTAATTTTAAACCTAATGTTATGAAAAAGGCACATTGGATTACCATAATAAAAACTTGGAAAAAAGATGAATGATTTGTATCTTTTTCACAATAGATTTAAATTTCTATACATCAAGTATTCAGGGAAATTATGAAGACAGAAAAAAATCTAGCATACAAACTATGTAGATGTGAGAAACTACAGTTTTTCTTCTATATGTGATTTCAACTAATAAAGGGATTGGGTGGCTGTTTCTTCATTTCAGTTTGTCGCCATCTTTCTTTGTGGCAATGGACTGTCTTAGAATTGGGATACAGAGACAATTTCTTATCAATTCAATGTTAATATTGTAAGTCCATTAAAAGTGCACAGTCACACAATTCATTCATTCTTAATCCATATTGCTTATTCACTGCACGTCATGGGTGAACTGGAGCCAAGTCCAGCTGATAAGGGAGAACCAGAGTATACCTTGGACAGGTCGCAAAAAAGATGGACATTCATATTCACACCTATTGGCAATTAATGGGTATAGCCAGTTTACCTGATCTACATGTTGGTGGAAACAGGACCACCAAGAGTACATGCTTATTTAGTTCTGTCCATTGGAATTCGGTCATAATTTTAGTACAAGACAGTCAATATTTTGTTCATTAATGTAAAATAGATGTTAATATTTATTAATTTGTTCATTAATTCATCCATCCATCCATTCAGCCAACCAAATAATCAATCATCCACTCATCCATCCATCCAACTTTCCATCTATATTCTCTCACCACTTACTGTAACCTAGTCAGGGTCATGGTAGAATACCAGATGCAAGGCGGAGCACACCCAAAAAGGATGGTAGACTGTCACTGAGCACCAATCACATGCACATTTTCACTGAGTAGCAGTTTAAAATAGCCACAAAAAAAAATCTGGCATGTTTTATGGGAGGTTATGCGTTATTTCTATCATGTAACAGGAAAAGGCAATTTAATGTTTCAAAAGCAAATATTATAAGATTAACTTAATAATAATAATAATAATAATAATAATAATAATAATAATAATAATAATAATAATAACCATCATCATCATCATCATCATCATCATCATCATCTAAAACTAAAATACTGCAATGACTTTATATGCTACATACACTAAACATTTGTTACGTATATAAAGACAATACCAGCAAATGTAACTGATGTATACACATAATGAAAAAATAGATATTATGAATAAAAATATTTCACATGACGCAGCCATGGCACAGGATGGATCCGACTGAGTAAATATTACACAGAATGGTTTCAATGTACAGATGTGAATATAAATATATAAAATTTATGGTATGCACATAAACAATGTCATCGCTTTCACACAAATCAATGAATCGCTTAATCCTATTAGGGCCACGAAGAGGCTGAAGCCTATCCCAGCCACCACTGGGCGAAGGTGAGGTACACCATAAACTCACCAGACGATCACAAGTCCAACACATTGAAAATATTCACACCTACATCCACACCCAGTGGCTAAAAAGAACAGCCCGTTAGCCTAATGTGCATATATTTTGATTGATTCTGAAGGAAAACCACACGAGAATAGGGAAAGCATGAAAACTTCACACAGAAATGCAAGAGCCAGGGACTTAAACCCAGGATATTCTCGCTGTGAGGCAGACATTCCTATCAGTACACCACCAAAGGAAATAAAACAAAACAATTAATGAATTAAAATTGGCACAAAATACATCCCCAACATGATACAGTGTACACAATAAACTAATTCAAATATTAGTTATATAAACACACAGAAAGATAGCTCTGGAAGTGACAGTGAACAATGTTGGACACATTCTTTGAAGTGTTCAGGCTGAAGAGGGAGCTAGGGAGCACTGCACCTTGAGAGGCTGTTGATGTGAAAGACACTCCTCATGTACTGTGGTCCGTTGGTGAAGAATCTGTTGTCATTGCATGCAGGCATTGGTGACTCTGGAGGGAATCGGAGATAAAGTGGAGTTCACAGAGAATGGTGTGAAATATGATGACAGTGTGGGGAAGAGATGGGGTTCTGAATCAAATTTATTGAAAAAACAGCTTCATTTCGTCAGTCATCATCTCAATGGTGTTGACCCCCCATTCCTTTTCCATGACAAGATATTTTCTTCAGTGTTCTCCAGATGACCCTGGCAATATTTTCATTCAGCCGCTCAACCAGTTCCTTCCTATAGCCATCCTTGCCCTTTCTTATTTTCTGCCTGAACTCCTTTTGGACTCACCCTAAAAGTTCTCTTTAGCAAAGTATTCATCTAAGGGTTGACCAAGGGTTTGTTGTTGGGAAAACAAAACACATTCCTAAAGCACATTATTCTCTCCACAGAAATTGATGTATTATGTGATTCAGTGGCTCAGACTGTTGATGTCCATCCTGTATGGGCTGCAGAGGCCCTCCTTGTATGTGGTGTTCCTCAGCGTCTTGCTGTCCTCCTCTGACCATATTTTCATGCACTTTTACCCTGATGGATGTTTATTTGAGAGCAGTGCGTTGTCTGGAAACACAAAGACCAAATGAGCAACCTAAGTAATGATGGGTCTGGTTAGCAGGTCACTGTCTCTTGCAAATATATCAGGAGTTGCACCACATCTCATTCACAAACATACAGTCATGTGAAAAAATAAGGACGCCCCATTAAATAGTAAACTCTTTATTAAAAAAATGTTCACATAACAATGTACAATGTTGTTTTTATTTATTTCTTGAAAAGAATGTGATTTGCTTGTTATTAAACAATACAAATTAACATATTTTTACTCATCAAACAAAATATATTAACAACAATGTGCATTTCAATGGAGGAGAATATTAGGACACCCCCCCACACACATATTTTCCAACTTAGAATGGCTATAATCGCACACAGGTATATCAGAGCAGGTGCACATGAACAGAACATCGTTAACCAACTAAATGTCTGAGATTTAAATACAGCAAGGTGCCCCTGTCTGTTGAAGTGAAACTGAGCACCGTGGTAAGATCCAGAGAGCTCTCTGAGGCCCTCAGGAAGAAGATTGTGGCTGCAGATTGTTGAACAGATGAGTCGAAAGCTGAATTATTTGGACACCGGAACAGAAGACATATTTGGCAGAAACCAAATAGAGCATTACCAGAGAAAGAACCTCATGCCAACTGTGAAGCATGGAGGAGGAAGTGTCATGGTTTGCGGACACTTTGCTTCAGCATGACCTGGCCAGCTCACCATCATAGAATCCACCATGAATTTTACAAAGGGGGCTTGAAGAACATGTCAAAATTATCTGTAAAAAAAATAAAAGCTGAAGCAGAACTGAACACTGCAACATGACAATGACCCAAAAAACATACCAGTGAAGGACTGACTGAAAACTAATAAGTGGATAGTCCTGGAATGGAACAGTCAAAGCCCAGATCCAAATCCCATTGAAATACTGTGGGGTGACTTGAAATGGGTTGTGAATGCAGGAAACCCCTCAAACATCTCACAGCTGAAAGAATTCTGCATTGAGGACTGGGGCCAACTTTCCTCAGATCAATGTCAGAGACTGGAAGACGGAAACAAGAAGCATCTCAATGAAGTTATTTCAGCCAAAGGAGGTAACGCTAGTTATTAGGGGTAGGGTGTCCTAATTTTTTCCTTCCATTGAAATACATTATTGTTCAGTTTAACGAAGAAAAAAAAAATTTATATAGTTTAATTACAATTAAACACATATTTTAAAGAAATAATAAACACAAGATTGGAGATTGTTATTTGAACATTTCTTAATAAAGAGTTGACTATTTAATGGTGCGTCCTAATTTTTTCACATAACTGTAATTATGCCTCCTCCTTCTCTCTTTCTGCTTACCATTGCTTTTCTGACTGCCTGTGAAGGGTGAAATCCATTTATAATCACCACAGAGGTTGGAGAGAGATCATCTAGCTTTGATTTTTTAAAATACATGAGACAACACATACAACACTCCAATTTGCAGCTGGGTTAGA
Source organism: Plotosus lineatus (assembly GCA_024760905.1). NCBI lineage: Eukaryota > Metazoa > Chordata > Actinopteri > Siluriformes > Plotosidae > Plotosus > Plotosus lineatus. The sequence goes on along the minus strand of CM045733.1, from coordinate 66,950,804 downwards.
ACTGTAAGCTTATCCATCTTATTAAGGGAAGATCTAACATTTTCCATGATGACAGATTTTAAACCATTTTAAGCTCCTGATGCCTTTTTTCAGCTTTTCATATCTCCACTGGTATCTGAGTTTTTAAATAGAGGCGTTGCATGGTGCACAGAGATATGATCTGATCTTAGGTGTAAACAATCGTACCATGGATTAATGGATATCCTGTGGTAGTTTGAAAATGTCCCCCGAAAAGCTATTAATATCATCATTTGGTCATTCATAGCTGCACATTTGAAAATATGGTTATTGTAGAAAAGTGAGAATTAGGAGAGTACACACACACACACACACACACACACACACACACACACACACACACACACACACACACACACACACACACACACACACACATAAATCACTAAACACCCACTAGAAAGACAGACAAGAGTGCAGAGCTGATGTAACAGGCTGGCACTCATGCAGTGACAGCTTGGAAAAAATTGACAAAATAAAATCAAACACTGCAGTATTATCTTGTTTAACAGTTTTAACCATTATGGGAAATTCATGTTAATATATTCATACTCATCCCAATATTTATGATATATTGTAATTGTAGTAAGATGGATATGTACTGGGAGAGACACATTTAGGTATAAGCAAGAAAACTAATGACGAATGTGACACTCCTGAACCAAGTATTCTCTCTCTCTCTCTCTCTCTCTCTCTCTCTCTCTCTCTCTCTCTCCAGCGTTGAGCTGAAGGTGTATGAGGCCAAGAGCATATGAAAAAAAAAAGCCAAACAGCAGAAGAAAAGAGCAAGCCAAAAAGATGTGGTTTTGTTTGTTTTCTTCAACTTACCATTCATCGACCAAAGGGCATGACAGAAAAGTGAACGCTCAGGCTCACCCTGGGCCTGTGTGTGTTCCCTGTTCAGCATGCTGTTGATAAAAATTACAGTGAAATCATGCTGCCTTCCTTTAGTTTTGAACAGAATTATCTATTTCTTAGGCACAAAGGTATTTTGTATTTTATAAAGATACATGAAATGATCTTTATATAGGTATACCTCGGCTTACGTTGTTAATTCGTGTTTGTGGTGCAGTGCCGTTTAAGGGCCCGAAGATCACGGGCATCCAGTTTGTTTTTTCAGCCTTGACCCTTACACACAGAGATTGCTCCAGATTCTCTGAATCTTTGGATGCTGTTATGGACTGTAGATTATGATAACTTCCAGCTCTTTGCAATTTTCTGCTGGGAAACACCTTTCTGATATTGCTCCACCATCTTTCTGGGCAACATTGGGGAAATTGGTGATCCTCTACCCATCTTTGCTTCTGAGAGACACTGCCACTCCGAGAAGCTCTTTTTATACTCAGTCATGTTGACAATGGATCTCATTAGTTCTAATTGGTCTTCCAGGTGTTCATTATAAGTGCAATTGACTTTTTCAGCCTCTTATTGCTACCTGTCCCAACTTTTTTGAGATTTGTTGACACCATGAAATTCAAAATCAACATATTTTTCCCTTAAAATGATAATTTTTCTTGTTTAAACTTTTGAGCTGTCATCTATGTTCTATTCGGAATAAAATATTGAAATGTGGCACTTCCACATCATTGCATTCAGTTTTTATTCACGATTTGTATAATGTCCCAAGCTTTTTGGAATCCGGTTTATATATAGACATTTAGCACAAAACTCTGTTTAATGATAATAATAATGGAGGAAATCATTTTTATTTATAATATGGCCCTAACAACAGTACAATCATGTTGAAACACATCAAAGTTTGTTGTTAATGCTGTGGAGTAAATTGTTGCTCCACCATTTTTACCAACAATGATATCCACCACCTTGTTTCAATTGTCTTTCAAGATTATAAGTCAGTATAGATTTCTATTATTCCAATATTTACTTAGTGTGTGTGTGTGTGTGTGTGTGTGTGTGTGTGTGTGTGTGTGTGTGTGTGTGTGTCATATATACTAGAATTACTATTCACCTCATGCTGTATTCTATGATATACACCTTGGCTTGGACAGCTCAAGGTTTTTTGGAATGCAGGGAATACATTATCTTTTATATATTTCAACCACTAGAGAGGCAGGTGAGGCGACCACTGCATGCCCTGAGCAGAGATAAGCACTTTGTAGGTTAAACCCTTCTTTTACATTTCGACTTTTAATATTATAGCCTTTGCCAGTGGTGTAGTTAGGGTGTTGCGCTCATGATCGGGAGGTCGTGTGTTCAAATCCCAGTTGGACCCCCCACTGTGCTAAGACCTCTGGACAAGATCTTAACCACAAGTGTGCCTCTGTTCACCCAGCAGTATAAATGGGTACCAATACAAATATACTGGGAAGGTAAACCGCGACAGACAAGCATCCCATCCAGGAGGAGTTGAACTACCGGTCGCTTAACACTATGGAAACCAGGAATAAGCAACTGCTTGATGAGCCACTAGGCTCGGGTGTAAAGCCCAAACCGACTTAACCACTACCTTAACCTTTTAATATTATTCGGTACTACACAAAAATGTAAGTGAACTTTGCTTTGCGTATTTTTAAACTCATTCAAAATGTATGCACATACTAAGCAGAAATACAAGAAAAACAAACTAAAATAAAGTTTCTGTATTATAACTTTACATTTTAAAATTGTGACAATGAAGACGCCACCTGCTCCAAGTGACTGTGACAAACCATATGTTTTAAGCATTGTTTTGATTCAATCACTATCCACTCAGTATAATGATTTTTAATTTGCCGATAGAGGACCAGATCATGTCATTACCATGTACTATACACTAATGTTTAAAAACATCCTCAGGCCTGTAATCCGCCCTCAATATTAGTGCTAGCAGGTGAAAATATCAAAAATGCCCATTGAAATTCATCATGTAACTACTGTCACAATGAGGCAAAACCGAGTGTGCAATCTATTCAAAATGAGTAAAAGGCAGGAAAAAAGGAATTTTTGATCTAGCTGTGCTTATAAAATGAAACCTATTACTTTGAAGATTTTTTTTTAATGCTCTCCTGCAGCAGACAGAAATGGGTGGGCAGGCCTACTGACAAATTGCTAGAAATGCATATAAAGGCATCTCATTGCCAGTGCAACTGTATTATTATAGAGGCAACTATAATGCCAGGTCACCAAAAAATAATTTCAATTAAATACTTTCAATTTTTGAGAAAAGATCAACTGAGCACCAATTAATATATTAATTTATTCATATTATTTTACATAATAACCAAAACCTTCATTCAGTACATGTTACGAAACTGGGTATAATCAGGAAGATATCCCCAGTTCTGATCTGTAAAGTTCCTTGTTCATGGTGATTTTACGGCCATTTTGAATTGCCTCGGCTATGTAATGCAAATAGCTGTGTTTATCAGTTTATCCTTTTGCTTTATATTAAATTAATCTTTTGTCCTGTTGTGTGAAATTGAATATCAGCAGTTAGCTGATGTTCAGATTTAACTGACTTGACTTAGTTAAGCCCTATGAATAACTTCTGGTGTCAGAATAAATTCCCAAAGTTCATGAAATACTAATTTTGGGTGGTCTTGTCGTGATCTTGTAATTTTCATGCTTCGTTGCGAAGTTTTCAGTTGATGTAATTGACATCATTGTGTTCTTTAGGCCGTCAGCTTTAATTTGGTGTATAGTTTATGCCGCTACGACCTTATGTTAAGTTAGTTTATAGGGATTGGCGTGGCAGTGGTGGTCTAGTGGTATAGGACACTGGATCACTGATCCCAACCTTAAGTGTAGCTAACTGGGTTATCAAAGGCGGGCCATGTCTCTCATTGTCTATGGTGCGAGGTTCATGTAAAAGAACCATTGCTGACTTTCGTAAAGAGTAGCTGCAAAGCCATCAGCGTGTTTCTGTCCCTTGCTAAAGGGTTGTGACAGGAAGGGCATCCGATGTAAAAACCTCTGCCAAATCAAACGTGTGACTCATTTGCTGTGACGACTCCTGATAAAAGGAAAAAGCCGAAAGGAAATCTCATCTCTTAGTTTATAGGTATTGGAGAATTTCAGAGTAGGTCACATGGGGTGTTTTCAATGATGTTCGCTCTGACACTATTTAAGCGTAAGCGCTCTTCAGAGCAACACTTGGCTGGGCTCACTGGACTGGACTGTAACTCATACTGTAAGGATGTGCTAGCTAGGTCTGCTATCGGCCTGGAAAGACGGTACACCGAAGACTTATGAAGTTGGGTGTTTCCTTAACCTTATGGCGCAAATAATAGAAAACTGGAACGTCTTATCGCCGTTCTACGCTGATGAAGCGACTGTGACCCACTAACTGATCAGTGAAAAGGACTTTGTTGTCTCAACGCCGATTTCATGACAAGATTTAGGTGGGTTGAGTAACGTTTACCACCATTTTGAACCGGGTGTTTAGCAGTCAACGCTATTAATTTTTTTATATCTCTTATTAATTGAATGCGTGGAATCCTACTTTGGAATTATCGTAATCCTTAGAGGCGTATTCACTCGAGGAAGATTTAGCACGGTAGACAAGAGACATCTGTTTGTGCGTTATTGTCCTTTAGAAATTACTGAGATATGTTGGATTGTCACTTGCAAGGTCTTATGTGCCGATACTTGTGTCAAAAGTTTTGACCTATTTTGTGTGACTCGTCCATCTAACCCCAGAAACTGATTTGGAGCGTAGTAGAGTCGTCTTTAGAAAATCACCTGCTAATCTAAGTTGTTAGACATTGGATTGCACAATATATCATCTACTTTGTTTACTATATTTAACGACTATATTAATGTGGAATTCCTTACTGGAAAGTAGTTTAATTTTGAAATCAGCCATTGTTCATTGTAAATTTTATTAATGAAATTTATATTAGTTTGGGTGTACTGTAATAAACTTCGGATCAAACTGTTTACTGGAGTTGTATTTGAACACTTAATACATCCAAACTATCAAGCCGAGTGTTTTATAAACCCTTGGTGAAGGCTATTTATGTGCTTATATGCTTTTGTGAAAATGTCTTGATTCTACTGAAGTAGAAAAGGCTCAGCACCGTAACAGTACAGTTTTTATTATCACAATTTGAAACCGTAAGGCAGGTGAGGTGGTGCTTAAATCTGTTGGTAGACAAACTCAACTTGAACACCTTAAGCTTGAAGAACTTAATGTTGCTTTTTGGCAAGATGGATTTTTATACATATTTTAAAAACTTGTCCTGCCCCAAGAATGAGAGTAAATTCCATTTAAAGATTTAAATTTTACCATTTCGTATCTGATTTCCAAAGGCACAGTAGGCTGATTTTTCCAAATCACCCCTCAGTGTGAGTGTGAATGTGAGTGATGGCCTGGTAAGCTGCCAAGGGTGTATCTTGCCCTTTCCCAGAGTTGGCTGAGATGGGCGCCAACCTTTCTGCAACCCTAATTAGGATTAAGAAGCTTAGAAATTAAATATATATATATATATATATATATATATATATATATATATATATATATATATATATATATATATATATATATATATATACATACGTGTATAGTCATTCACTCATAATTTTAAAGTAAATAAATATATATTATGACCGTTTAGATGTGAGATCCAGCTTTGAATTTTCACATACATTGTCTACATCAGCGATCACCAACGTGGTGCCCGTGGGCACCAGGTAGCCCGCAAGGACAATATAAGTTGCCCGCGGACCTGTTAGGACAGGCCCACAGCGCCATAGTGCCACTCTCCATTGAACTGCATCTAATTGTTCTGAATATACTGTATTTTTAAATCAAATCAAAATCTTCACATAGATGAATATCATTAATTATTATTAGTAACACAATTAAAGGTCATTTGAGCCAAATTTGTAATTTCAGAGGTGTGTATTGACCTGGTAGCCCTTCACATTAATTGGTAGCCAAGAAGTAGCTCTCAGTTTCAAAAAGGTTGGTGACCCCTGGTCTACATCATAATGTTGATTTGTTGAAAAAACATCAAAAAACACTGAATTAAAATCACATACAATTACATACACAGAATCTCATCTTAGCACACATAGATAAATGGATAGACAGACAAACGACAGAGCGATAGATATGAAGGAATTAATAGTATGTAATAACTATGCTGATTAGCTTCATAATGAAAGTCTGCTGCACTTGAATTACTTTTCCATCTTAATGGGAACTTCAGATATTTTGGCCTTGAAAAGATTATCTTAATGTCTTTTCTGGTACATTCAAGGTATTATACACCAGGCAATGATGTGAAATTAAAGAGCATGTGAATTAGTGGCACGCTAAGCCGAACGAACTTGTTAGTGTGTTTAAGGTCTAGTGACACAGCTATGGCAATAGGCTATGCTGTCTCTTCCATTTAATTTTCCAATCCACTTCCTCCACAGAGTTTGTGGAAGAGAATTTTGTTCTGGATTGATTCACTGCTTAATGAGTGGTACTACGAGCTTGTTGAAATGGTCCTCTCATAACGCATTCTGAACTCTCTGAATGATGAATGGTTCTACATCTTAAAATAGTTTAACACATTTGATATGCTGCTATTTGATGTTTCCTCTTCCTTTGCTTTTCGGATCCTTATTTGCCCTTTAAATTCAAACATCCAAAGGTATTCAATTCTCAAACAGTAATCTATACTCAAGATGTAGGTTTGAGAAGGTCCTACACATTAGTATAATTACTTTTTGAACAGTTTTCCCACAATAAAAGTTACTGAAAAAAACAAAAACCAAAAAAAAAACAAAACAATCAAACAAACAAACAAACAAACAAACAAACAAACAAACAAACAAACAAACAACAACTGGGGCAGTGTTGGCCTTGTAGTAAAGGTGCTGGATCACTGATTCTAAGGTTGGGAGTTCAAGCCCGACTTCTCCATGGGTTGCCACTGTCCCCCCAGTGCAGCTGACTGGGTTATCAAAGGCCAGCCATGTCTCTCACTCTCTATGGTGTGAGGTTCATATAAAAGAACAATTGCTGACTTTCGACAAGAGGAAGCTGCATAGCCGTCAGCGTGTTTCCACTCTGCGATGGCCTGGAGAGCTGTCCAGGGTGTACTCTGCCCTTGTCCTGAGTTGGCTGGGATGGGCGCCAGCCTCCCCGAGGTTGATGAACAAATGATGAACAAAAAACAAAAAAACAAAACAAAAACAATAACCAAGTTTAAAATTAGATGTCACAAATATCTATATAAACAAATACACAATGAATAGTTCCAGTGAGTAATATGTACAGTGTTATAATGCATGTGTATAGCAAAATGCAAATGTATAACAGTGAATGTTGTGTCTGAATGGCGGAGTTATACATTTTAGTGGTGACAGGTAGGAAGGATTTCCTGTGGTGTTCAGTGGAGTATTGAGGTGATATCACTCTCTCACTGAATTTGCTTCTCTGACTGATCAACAGACTGTGAAGTAGGTGGGTGGTATTGTTCAGTACGATCCTTATTTTTTAAAACATTTGACTCTCTGACACAACTATCAGAGGATTCCTGCCATAAAAAAAAAAGAGACAGCTGTCTCTCTTCTTGTAAAGTGCAGTTGTCTTTTTAACCCAATCCAGTTTATTGTCAATATGAATTCCAAGGTACTGAATGCCAGGTCTTTTTGCAGTATCTGAAGTCAGTTGTGTAGAAGGTTCAGAGGAAATCGAAGAGGATGGTCCGTTTTGGTGCTCTGGTGTTGCTGACCACCGTTTCCAGTATGCAGTGCTGAAAGTACACATACTACGGTTTTCTGGAGTAGGTCCACAATCCAGGAAACAAGAGCGACATTCACCTGCATCTTTGTCAGCTTGATGGCACTGAATGCACTGGAGAAGTAAAAAACATGACCCTTACAGTGCTTGCCAGCTGGTCCAGGTTAGTTGTAGACGTAGGTAATCTGGTAGATGATGGTGTACTCAACTCTTAGATAGGACTGTTAAGCAAACTGAAGGGAGTCCATGTGTAGTCTAACCATGGGTCAGAGTAGATCTAGGATGAGTCTCTTAGGGATCTTCTTAACATGTGAAGCCAGTGCTAAACCTAGCTGCCACAGGGGCATGTTGTCTTTCATACAGGAATGAGGCATGACATCCTCCACCACACTGGACAGTGTGGAACCCTCTGCAGACTTTGCTCATTATAATGATGTTATGTAAGACTCCACAGCGATGGGGGCACAGGCTTTAAAGATGTGGGGGTTGTCCAGTCCTGCTGCCTTGCCTGAGTGGAGTCTTTTCAGCTGTCTGAAGTTGACAGGTGAGAGAGGAGTGTCAGTTCTATAACAGGCGTGTGCAATAAGGAGAGGGATGCAGAGGGAGTGGAATGGCAGGGGGTTTTGATGCTTGCTCCTGACAAGTTAAAAGAAGGCTGAACAGTATCCACAGTGTCAAATCTATTAAAAAATAAATTCAGCTTGTTGGCTCTGTCCTTTGAGGCCTCAGCTCATCTGCTATCGGATGATAATCTTCATACCTGTTCAAACCTCTTTCATGTTGTTCTGCTGGAGTTTCCATTGCAACTTCCTCCTGTAGTTGTCCTTAGCCTCCATGATCTTAACTCTAAATAAACCTTACATTCTTTTCACCTTCTCTCTGTTGCCAGCCTTGAAGGCCATTTTCTTGTCATTAAAGGGGGCTTTGATGTCATTAGTCATGACTTGTTATTTGGATAACAATGGATGGTCTGATCTGAAACAATGGAATCAATGCAGAAGGCTATGTACTGTGGAATACACTCAGTAAGCCCATCAGTGTTCTCACCGTGTGGCTCACAGAATGCCTGCCAGTCTGTCACCTTAAAACCACCCTGTAGTTCCCGCAGGACCTCGACTGACCATCTTCTAACAGTTTTTGCAATCAAAGCCTGAATCTTCACAACATACACAAGGCAGTGGGTGAGGTGAACTAAATTGTAGTCTGACCTCCCAATGGGGGGGGGGGGGGTGTTGTTGAACTGTAAGCACTCATAGTTGAAGTACTCTTCAGCAAGTCTAAAGTTCTGTTCTCTCTGGTGGGACAGTCCAAGTACTGCACAATGACTGAAGTCATCTGAGATCACAATGAATGCATCCAGGTGCTGAGTCTATAACTGGGCCATGGTAGAATAAACAGTGTCACATGCACCTGGGGGTTGGCTGTAGGAGGAACATAAACAGCCACTATGATGACATGGGAATTTACTGGGCAATTAATATGACCTAAGTCCAACAGCACACAATTCAGTTCACAACTCCGCTCATGGTGCAATCTCTGTTGGCCAGGACAGTGTGAAAGTCCAAAATGGGTGCATTGTCACTGGGCATATCCTGGTGCAGCCATGTCTCCACAAAGCACATGAAACTACACTCTATACTATATTCTTTTTGACTTTAGGCTAGTACTGTCAGCTTATCATTCTTGTTCTCCATTGACCTCACACTCCCCATTATAATAGACGGGAGACATGGTTTATACTGTCTCCTTTCTGTAAGCCTCCAATGTCTTGAGGCCTCCTTCCTCTTCTGCCCTCCACCTCTACATCCACGATATGTTTTCCTTCAGACTTCAGCCAGTAAATCCATACGAATACTCTTATATACTCTTATATCATATTTCCACTTATTGTATTTTATGCCCAGCAATGTGCATTTACATTAACTGGGCATGCATTATTGACGGTGCAAATACAAAGGTAGTTTAACAAAATTGTTTTTTCAGTATTTTACTGGTATGATTCTGAGATATCTAACAATTAGTTTTCAGTTTTAAAAATGGTACTCCAATCACACTCATTCAGTAATTTTCTTAATTCTAATTAGGGTCATAGGGAGGCTGGGGCCCATCTCAGCTGACTCTGGGTGAGGGCAGAGTACACCCTGGACAAATCACTAGGCCATATCAGGGCAGAAACACAATGACAGTAACCCAGTGACTTTCTCTTTATAAATGACAGCAATGGATATTTTACATGCTTCTCACCACAGAACCACAGCCAATTAGAAACATGACTAGCCTATGATAACCCAGTTGATTCAACACTGGGAAGACAGTAGTGGCATCCCGGTGAAAGTGGTGAAGAGTAGGCACTACCACTAGGCAATCACTGTACCCCCCATAATACAATAGATAGAATATCTAATTGATAATCGATATATAGACAATATAATATAATGTAAACGATATAGATAATAGAATATAAAAAACTCAAATAGTAGATACTGCATTTTGTATTTCCATTAGTCCATCCTGGAATTACTCACACCTTTGCTGTTATAATATCCTACACTGTGTACCCTAGAAATTTAGTGGAAGATTTGACTAGATTTCTCCACGTGAGCTGTTCTCATTCAGCTTGAGGTGCACAGAACGTTGTATGAGCTAGTCCTGATTGTCTGCAGATGTCCAGCAAACATATTTATTCAATAAGACCACATTAGTATGTTTTTTTTAAAATTCAAATACAATTTAATCCCAGATTAGGAAGATGACACAACAAGTAAACGTTAACATTTGGATGCTATCACTCACTCACTAACTTTCACAAACTCACCCAGGCTCATTGACAGTGGAGTGGCTGATTGCCTCATGTTGCAGGGTGCCCTCATATCGGTCTTCTGGTTCTCTTTTTTTAGTTATGCTGTCATAGTCAGTAATGCTAGAGTCCCTGTTTGCACTCAACACTTATAATTTTTTTAACCATTATACAGTACTGTTTTTAGCATACCTAACAACATCATCTTTCTCTCTCTCTCTCTCTCTCTCTCTCTCTCTCTCTCTCTCTTGCTGGTTCTCATCATAGAAGACCCTTGCTCTTGCTGCTGCTGATCTTCATGGACCTAAATATACATGTAAAAACTGTGAAAATGACTTTTCACTGCTCATGATATGAACTAAAATGATTTCAAAGTAGAATTATCATTATAGATAACAAACTAGTCTTCGTGTGTCTATAGTGAAGTCTCTGCTACATGGTTTGTATTTTTATCTGGTTTTATCAAAATAAGGATGGATTTTAACTTTCAAGTTTGGTTCCTCTCAAGGTTTCATGCTTGTGTCAAAGGTGGTTTTCCTTGCCACTGTCACTGTGGGCTTGCTCATGGTGATGTTTCGGGTTTGGAGAATAAATGTTTAAAACAAATTTGTTTTATTAAACTATGCAAAGCTGTTCAGCAACAATGCTAATTGTAAAGCACCCTTCACAAATAAAACATCCTTCCTGGAGGAACTGACTGGGGAGAGGGATATCTAGACCTCATTGCTTAGGTTGCTGCCCAAGCAACCCGACCCCAGAAGAAGTGGAAGAAGAATAAGAAGAAGAAGATGAAGATGATGATGATGATGATGATCATAAAAACACTTATTTATTATTTAAGACTATAAACAATTAAATTATGTATGTATATTAGAGAAAAATATTAATGAAAGTAAAAGAGGCTCCATTCACTGGATTCCTGAGCCTGGTTTGTCATTCAGCACTTGATTAACCACCCAGACTGAGCCAAAGCTCGTTGTCCATTGACTTTCATGCCTACATATTTTATATTTTACATTTTTCTTTGTAGTTGTACTCTCTCTCTCTCTCTCTCTCTCTCTCTCTCTCTCTGTGTGTGTGTGTGTGTGTGTGTGTGTGTGTGTATGTGTGTTTCAGTAGGTCAATATGACAACACCAAGCTTGCACACCTGAACCGGTTTTCTTAACATGTGAATCTGAGCAATTTTCTGTGAGACTTTGTTTTGTGTTCAAGTTCCTAATAAACCTCGGTTCTGATTTATTCCTGTGTGTGTTATCCGTTATCAGTGACCTCCTAATAGAGAGAGAGAGAGAGAGAGAGAGAGAGAGAGAGAGAGAGAGAGAGAGAGAGAGAGAGATGTTGTTAGGTATGCTTAAACAGTACTGTATAATGGTTAAAAAAAAAAAAAAAAAAAAAGCAAAGGTAGGTACCACCTAGATCTGTTTAAGTGCGAGCTAGTTAAGTAAATTAAATAAATTATTTATCTTCATTGAGTTTTATAGTGTTGTATGTATACATCTGGTTTGAGTAACAGTCATGGTGACAGGTACAATAACATGAACCAACATTATAATGAATTTCAAACACACTTTGATGGCCATACTCCAAATTACGCCCATCTACTTATGCAAGTTCCCGACAAAGTATGAAGTAATGTCCACTGTTCGCTATACATATATAGTGTACTACTATTCTTCAGAGACCGACATTTGTAATTTAGCCCACAGTAATAATAGTGAGCTAAAACTGTAACCTTGGCTTGTAAATATCTTTGTCAGGACTGACACAAAAACATGACTTTACTAAAGTAACCTAGTCATAGGGTCAATTCCAGCTTGCCAATTTTTGCTTCTTCATAATTATATACCCATCTTCCTGATTAATGTTTGTATGGGTTTGTATGGGGGACCATCATTTAATGTATCGCAGGCTATATGTTGTGCTTCTTGGTTATCTTGGACAACCAAGTCATTGGAATATACTACACGAGAGATTTGAAATTCCAATAGGATCATATATTCATTTATTTTCAGAACTGATTTATATGCGGGCTGTGGGGAGGCTGGATCCTGTCTCACTTGACTCTTTGTGAAGGCAGAGAACACACTGAACAATTCAATCAGCCATTTGCACTCACTCTTAAGGGCAATTTTGGGGTATCCTGAGGAAGCCCATACAGGCCCAGGGGGAAAATGCAAACTCTACAGAGAAACACCCTCAACCCAAAGCTTGAACCCAGGACCTTTTTGCTGTGAAGCAGACATGCTAAACACTATACCACCATGCTGCTGCCTGTACATGTGAAAATCCCTGAAGATTGATTCAATATATAAGTGGTTGGAGTGTGGAGGAAAGAAGAACTCCAGCCAAAAAAACATTGAAGTTTTTCTGTCAGTGATACATTTGATGATTTATCCATGGAAAGAGCAAGTACAGCTGCCATCAGTAAATATGTGGTTTAGGCTCGATATCACTGATCGCTAAACCAAAAAGAAAAAGAAAAAAACAACAACAAACAAACAAAAAAAAAACTTAAGAGTGGTGAGAGTGGACTTGTAGCCCAAACACACTTCTGGGGTAAAAGAAGCAACGTTTGAGAAAGTTCTTGGGTTTGAAGTGTGTGTTACATATTTTATATGCTTTCTTATAGTAACCACAATTTTTATACTAATAAATTTGATTTTCTTCACTCGTCTATGGTTTTAATATAGACTGATCTATGCATATTATCACTGCAAAGAGCAGCATCAATTAGTATGATTGTACTTATGTTCTTTTTGAGTTGAGTTTGAGTTTGAGTTGAGTTTTGCCCTTTAAGTTATTTGTGAGGCGCTCCACCAAAAGTATGCGCTTGTCGCACAGACCACTTTTGAGATAAAGGCCAGAAAAGTAAAAATGGTCCATTTTTATCGAAATTCGGATTTTTCCATAAACTATTTGAACAAGTATTCAACTATCACTTGCTCACATGAAATCGACTAAAACTCATGTCCCCCCCCCCCCATTTTTCTGGTGAGTACCCTCATAAAACTAGATAAAAAAAGTAGCTTACTGGTTTTCCTTGCAATTATTCACTGAGTTCGGTACAAGACACACTATAATCCAAACACCAGAAGAACGGCCGTGAAGTCGTCTCTCCATTTTGGATACTGTTTTGATATTAAAATGTCGTTTCAGCAAATAAAATAAAGGTTATGAAGACGATATGCTTGTAAACAATGCAGGCTAGTTGCTAAGCAAGATCTGAAATGAGCACACAGATTGGTCAGCTCGGGTTTGCACATGGTTTAACTGTATGCTGAATTTATCTTCGTCTTTCTCTTCAGTAACAGTCATTAAGTTTATTTATAAGAGTGTGAATACACATAATTTCTGGAAAAGGAGAGTGAAATGTCATCTGTGATGTCTAGCAGCATTAGTATCGATGTTAAATTTGACTCGAGAATTAGGCTTTGAAGATGCTGGAATGCTTGCCGTTCTTGAAGATTATTTCGCTGGTGAGTATTTTCCTCTGCATGCAAAATTCGATAATTTTTTTGACTATTTGATTTGTGTGTAATCTTGTCTGGACTGGACATGCTGGATTGTTTAGTTTTGTACGAACATTGGTCAAGACCTAAAAAAAACCACTTAAATGTTTCATTCCTTTTACAGATGAAAAAAACTGATGATGATGATGATGATGATGCCAGCTGTGTTGATGAAGAAGAGGAATCTGTTAATAAAAGTGTGATGAGTGGTGTTTGTGAAGAATATGTGATCTTATCTGCTGAGCAGGATATAGATTAAGATGATAATGATAAGGGCAGAGTTGATGACGCTTACTTGTATAATGAGATCAGAGAGTTTTATTATATGGTTATCTTATATATAGTTTTCTTAATTTGGGTGTGATTGTTTGAACCTGACAGTGTTTTTGTTTTTCAATCAGTATCATTTGAAGGCATTTGAACCTTTATATGATGGTCAAAAAGATACATACTAATCTTATTGGAATAAACAGAAATGAAAAAAAAAAGTCATTTTTTTGTTAATTTTTGGGGGTTTCACGTGATTGATGGGTTTAAAAACGGCCTGTTAGATTAAAATGAGGATGATTTCTCTTATTATCTCTTCATAAAAGTTTTCCTAAACATGTTTTCTAAAAGTTTATATGGCTGAAGTGCATAAAAATGTTTGCTTGCTAAGGACTAATGATCTTGGAAGACGTGCAATCTTTGAGCTAATTTTTCTCTAAAACGTCTTTTGAAATTTTTAACTGAATGCTGACACAAGACATAGCATAGCTCAGTGAGTTTTCAAGGTATTGACAAACTTTTTGCTGCATTTTGCCTCTCTATCTGACTGTATAAAAAGCTCATCTTTCATTTTTGGACACAAGAGCTTACTTTCGACTTTCGGTGGAGTGGCTCACATTTTTTTGTTGAAAAAACTTTTAAAAGTTTATTCAAATTGCATTGCGTAATTGCTAGCTTTGACATGTAGTAGTAGTAATATATATATATATATATATATATATATATATATATATATATATATATATATATAAGTTTAAATATAAAATTAGACAGACAGTCCATATTCTTTACGGCGAGATGAAGATATTTTTAAAGGAGCAAAATAGAAAGCATTTACACCACCTAGTTTAATATTGTTCACAATAACAGACTTTTGTACATTCTGCTTTTTTATTTTGTTATGTTGCTTTAAATTATTGCATATTGCAGGTGGCTTAGTGGTTGGCACAGCTGCCATACTTCAAGAAGGCTCTGGGATCAAAGGTACCATGCTTGGGCTTTTCTGTGTGGAGTTCGATGTCCTCCCCATATGATAGCATTCAACTTCAGCCTTGGAGGAAATAAATAAATAAGTCTCCTCTGCATCCTAAGGTGTGGAGTGAAAGTCCATTCATTCATTCGTTTTCTGAACTGCTGAATCCTAATTAGGGTCTCTAGGAGGCTGGTGCACATCCCAGCCAACTCCGGGCGAGGGCAGAGTACACCCTGGATGACACCACGCCATCACAGGGCAGAACAACGCTGATTGATAGTATGAAAGTTTAATACTAGACCCCCCCCCCCAGCCTTTTATTAGCTGATTTTAGTTGAATCGTTTGACTTGGTGGATTTTTCCAATGCACAGGTTCATGTTTTGCATTGTTTTGCTCAAAAGGTTTTCTACCTATCTGAGTTAGCCTGTATGTTTTTATTATAGCTGTGAGAAGCAAATGTCCCAAATTAACTGTGCACATTACTAACTTACCTACTCTGTATGAAAAACGTTGAATTTGTTGTCTCAATGTTTGATATTTCGAAACTGCCTTTGCATCTCAAGTCAGATTGAATCTTTACAGTGACATATACATCTAAATTTACCAAAAGCAATAAGGAAGCAATGGTCGTATCTTTACAAAACTGGTTCTCTCTTCAAACTTCAAGGTTCTTGGAGTCCACATCTCTGCCGACTTCACCTGAACCACAAACATCTACCTTCAGGTGGGGAAAGCACAACAAGGGATGTACTTCTTCAAAAAGCTCAGACAAGCCTGCCTTCCCCAACCCTTACTGACAAACTTTTATAGCTTTGCCATCGAGAGGTTCTTGACCTACTGCTAGACAGCGTGGTTCAGTAGCTGTACTGCAGAGGACAGGAAGGAACTGCAGTGGGTGGTGAGGACGGCAGAGCAGGTAATTGGATCTACACTACCCTCCTTCAGTGACATTTACACTGACAGAATTCAGAAGAGAGCCAGTTGAATTATCAGGGACCCCACACACCCTGGACACCATCTTTTCTCTCCCTTCCCCGCTGGAAAAAAGGTACAGGAAACTAAAACAAAAACCAGCAGACTCAAGAACAGCTTTTACTCACAAGTGTTAAATGTGTAACCCCCACCACCACCACCACCACCACCATCACACACACTGACTGAATAACCATCATTCAGACCATCTTCCTGGACAATATAATACTCATGTTTCAGCACAATACTCATGTTTAGATCAAGGCTCAAACATCATAACATTTTTGCGCTATGCATCTTATGATTCAAAGCTATACCTCTTACCCAGTGTATATCATGCACAAATTGATTATCATTGACTATTATATGTGAATAGGTGCGAATATATGCATGGTCTGTTAATGTGTGAATATGGGGATTGATATATAGGTGTACAGTACATAGGATATATGTATATGTGCACATCTAGATATGTGTATATATCTGCCTGTAAGTACAGACGCTCCTCGCTTTATGTTTATTCGCCTTATGTTTTTTCGATTTTACATTTTTTGATTTTGAGTTTAACGCACTCTCCATAGTACGAGATGTTCTTACGTAATACGCAGATGTAGTACGCTAATTACGCATGACACTGCGTCCATTGTTTACATGGCGCTGCATCATTCATTGTTTAGAAACGACAGACTGAACGTGCCCCTCCTTCTTCCTAGTTCACCTCTTGTCACCCTTGTGTTAAGATGTCGTCTCTGTGATCTTTGTGTTTACACTGTTTTGCGTATTTGTAACCCTAACCAAATATGGTTGGTCAGAAGCATAAGCCTACTAGTGATAGTGGTAATCAGAATTAGTGGGAATAAGTGAATTTGATTAAAATTTATTTCTTTGAAATTATTTTGCTTGAATTTAATTTATTTGAAATTAATGGTGGTATTATTTCAAAATGTTATGTTTATAATGATTGATTATGATTTTATTTTAATGGTATTTATAGATGTATAGTACAGTATGAATGGTCATGTCACTGGAACGTACAGTAACAACTTAAGTTTTTTTTTTTCACCTTAAGTTTGGCCGTTCGGAATGTAACTAAAACGTAAGTCGACGAGCGTCTGTAAATGCACATGAATGGTGTGGTTCTGCTCATTAATTGTCTTTTGTGCACTTTCTTTTATAATATCTGTGAAATAAAGAGATGCTGAACTGATTTTTAGTGCAACAGTTGAAAATAAAGATCTCTCTCTTTTTCTTCTTGAGACAACATGACTTGTAAATCTATGAGTTCACACTCAATCTCCTTTTCTCCCCAACTGACATTTCAGACAGTGCAGCACACATTTTCAGGGAGGAAAAAAAAAAAATCAATAATCTGTGTCAACTGTATCAAATCCATAACATTCTATGTCTATAGTCATTGTTCTGTACACGGTACAGGCAAAGCACATCTTAAGCAGGACCTTAAACTACTTTAAAAACCTAATTTGTTGAAAAAGTACCTAATAAAGATTAGGTGTTGGATTATAAAGCAAAAAAAAAAGAATGTTGTCTTTATATGCAAAAGTGTGTTACTAAAGGAAAATCCCAAATAAAAGTATTTATTAACTGTTTCCATGGAAAATATATTTGTGTCATTTACATGATAGAGTATTGCTAAAAATTAACATATTCATTGCCCCCCTCCCCCCTCTCGGTTTATACCAAATATAATCAGAGGTACATTAAGAACAATGCATCTTTAGGGGTTAAATTTTCAGCTGCAGATCATACAACCCCCGCCCCGCCGCCCCCTGAAACATGGATGAGGACCCGCTAAATAAACGCTATTGGTAATTAAGGCTTCATCATCATTGAATTTTAATAGAAACAAGCAGAATGTCTACGGAGCTGAAAACAGCACATAAAAAGGTCAAACACTGCATTTGTGCCTACCACTTTGTATAATGCTTCGATTTTAGTTTGTTTCAGTCTTTGATCTGGATTGGCTTCAAAGAAATACAGTGTTAAAGTAGTCGCTTCGGATGGAACCACGACTGTGTTATGGACCCTGACATACTCACTTATTCCTTCATTCGTTTTTAAGATGCTTAATCCTAGTTATAGTTGTGGGAAGGTAGAGTACACCCTGAACAGCTGACCAGGCCACTGCAGGGCCAACACACATACAGTCACTCACTTTCATACCTGGGAGCAATTTAAAACTACCAATCAGATTACTGTGCATGTTTATGGACCGTAGGAATAAGGCAGATTCTTCTTCTTTTCCTTTTGGCTGTTCCCTTCTGGGGTCGCCACAGCGAATCATCTGCCTCCATCTTCATGGACGTCATATTAATTATTCGCATGTTTTGATTTGGCATAAGTTTTTACGTCTGATGCCCTTCCTGACATAACCCTTATAGCAAGGGTAGAAACATGCTCACGGCTATGCAGCCACTCTTGTTGAAAGTCAGCAATGTAAAAGAACATCTCACCATAGATTGTGAGAGACATGGCCGGCCTTTGATAACCCAGTTAGCTGCACCGGGGGGACAGTGACAATCTTTTGGGGAGTGAGCTCGAACCCCCAACCTTAGGATCAGTGATCCAGCACCTTTTACCACCAGGCCACCACTGCCCTGGAAGAAAGCAGATTATCTGGAGGAAACCCACACAAGCACAGGGAGAACATAAAAACTCCACCGACTTGCTTATCTGACGTGTAATTGCATGTACAGATCACAACTCATATTTTAACCTCATTCAACTCTATGATTTGATCACCTTTAATTGATAAAGTTATACCAACAACAGTCCTTTTCAGGTCTTGTGGATTTTCTTCGGCACTGGGATACCTTTGACATACTATGCATCAGCCATAAATAATAAGACCACCGAGTAAGTATTGATTGTATCGCTGCAATACCATTTGTCATGGCATGGGGTACATTAGGCAGCAAGTAAACTTCCAGTTCTCAAGTTGTTTTGTTGGGAGCAGGGAAAATTGACAAAAATAATATCTTTGTGACTTTGATAATAGTGAAATTATCATGGCCAAACCATCATTGGACAGTTGGGTCAGAGCATCTCCAAAACCAACAGGCCTTGTTGGATGATTCTGGTATGTTATTGTTAGTACCTAGCCAAAATGGGACAATAGTGAACCTGAAGCAGATTGAGAACGGGCATCTGTATTTCACTGACATGCATCAGGAGTGAAGCTTTCCCTTGTAGTCTTATCCAAAAGAAGAGCCAGTTTTCTGAATAAATAATACTGGATACCATGACAGAAAGATGACAGAGCACACTGTGCATTGTAGATTGCTGAGTGTGAGGCTGCTTCACTGTAGACTGGTCAGAATGTACATGCATGACCGATGTCCTTCAGTGAAAGTGATGGAGCAATGGAAGAAGGTGGACTGGTCTGATGAATCCCATTTTCTTTCATATCACATGGACAGCTGGGCGTATGCATATTACTTCCATGGAGAACAGATAGCAACAGAATGGACATTGTGAAGAATACAAGTCAGCAGAAGCAGTGGCATGCTCGGATAATGTTCTGATGGGAAAGTTTGGGTTGTAGAAATCGTTTTGATGTCATTTTGACATATAATATCTACTAAAACATTGTTGTGGCCCAAGTACACCCATTTATTGAAATGATGTTCCCTAATGGAAGTAACTCCTTTCAGCAGGATAATGGCCCCAACTATACTAGAAAAATGGCAGAAAAGTAAAATATGTGCTGAAAAATGTCTGCATAACCTTAGTGGTCTTGTGGATACATACATGCACACACATGCACACACACACACACACACACACCTCTCCAGTCACATGATCGGACACACATTCTAGTTCAGTTAGAATGAGTTATGTGAAGAAAGTTACACTGGATAGGTTATACACAACTATTCTAAAAAGTTGAGTATATAATGTTGCTTATATTCCAATATATGTCATAGAGAAACCCTGACCTGAATGATTTCATGCAGCTGTCCTGGTAAATCACAGGTTTATATTAACCAGTTATCAATAAGAGAGCATCAAATGATTTACAGCTATATATGAGTGTATTATGATATATAATCTAACATAAGTGGGGTGTTGAGAAAAAGAGTGCTCTAATCGATAGAAAGCTGCTTTTGAGAAAAATAACATTAAAATGTTTTTTCAGTATATAAAGAATCAGGATAATGCTCAAGATAAGACTCACATTCATACGAAAGATTCTGCTACCTATAGCCCGTATTCACACCTGTCAAAATGTGACCACCTCATTTTTCAACTTTTGTGGGATAGACCATTATGGCCCTCTGCCCTTCAAATACAAAAAGATTATTTTGCTGAAAGATTGTTAATATAATGAATTTGTCTTTGATATAAAATTCTATAATGTATAACACGAAGTGTTTGTGTAATATTTACAGGACATTTTAAAATATAGAATTGATGATTTATTAGGATTATTAACTGTTATAACGTGAAACATCATACTTTATTCTTAAAGTGAAAATGAGTTTGTTAGATAAATATGATTTCCAGCTTCATTAACAGACATTCGATTGTACTTTGTATTCTGGGAATATTCAGGTATTTGTCTCCAATGTCTATTGTGTTTAAGGAAATGTTGATTGCCTGGTAACATGTGCACATGTATTGTAAATCCATATAGACACATTTACTATCTTCTTCATTTTCATCTTCTTCCGGTTAATCCGGGGTCGGGTCATAGGGGCAGCAGCCTAACCAATGAGGTCCAAACGTCCCTCTCCCCAGCCACTTCCTCCAGCTCTTCCAGTAGGACGAAGAGGCGTGCCCAGACCAGCCGAGAGACATAATCACTCCAGCGTGTTCTAGGTCGACCCTGAGGCCTCCTCCCGGTTGGACATCTACTATATTAGGCCATTTTTTTTTTTTTTTTTTGGTAGACATAACCTGAGCAGGGTAGCTTGTAAGAACAGACTGAGGAAGAGGCAGCTGCTTTGTGCTCTCTCTGTCATAACAATAAGGCTGTTAACAAAGCAGATGGGAGCTCAAGCATTGCATGACTGCATTGCTTCTGACAATTGGAGAGAAAATTGTTTGATTGATGAACAAAGTCTTTTCCCATTTGTAATTAATACAAGAAGATGTAAAGTCATTCTGAGAGCAGACTGAAATGTTCTATTAATTCAGAGTTTATATGGAAGAGGGAGATCCCTGCAGACAGAGGGGGCGGGATCTCATTTATCAAAGTGCATGCTAAATACTCTTGACATTATTAATGGATTCTTTGAAAAAAAAAAAAAAAAAAAAAAAAGTAGAATGATTGAAGATGTAAAGGAGGAATTAAATTTGCGCTCACTATTTCTCCTCATGTCTCAAGTCTTGTTCAACACCTGTAAATGTGTATACTTGTTGAACCTTTTATTTTTAAACTTTATTTTTTAAATTTATTTGTTTCTATTAACACTAAGTACTTTCTATATATTCACGTATAATATAATTCCTGTTATACAGATAATGAGAGAATTCACACTTGTTGAAAATATACTGAACTTGTCTAACTATTATAGATCCTACACAGCTAGCTCATGTGTTAAGCACATCCATAGACTTTCTTATTTTAATATGATTTTTGTAGTGTTACCTTTCTGATCATAGTGTCAATCAATCAATCAATCAATCAATCAATCAATCAATAAATATATCTACCTACGTACATGAGTTTGTTCTCAAAGTTGATGAGTGTAAGTATCTGAGTGTCCGGGCAGTGGTGACCTGGTGGTCAGGTACTGGCTCACTGATCCCAGTGTTGGGGATTCAAGCCCCACCCTCAACGGGTTGCCGCTGCATTGCCATTCCTAATTTCTTGTTTCGTAGCTTGTTTCTGCCCTGTGATGGCCTGGCGAGCTGTCCAGAATGTACTCTGCCCTTGCCCCGAGTCGGCTGAGATAGGCACCATCCTCCCCGTGACCCTAGTTAAGATTAATCAGTTCAGAAAATTAAAGAATGAAAAAGTATCAGTGATTCTGATAAAGGCAGCGTTATTATAATGAGCTGTCCAGGACACAGAAGCTTCAAAACCACGTCTTGCAGGATGAACCCCAATCCTTGGGATCAGTGATCCAGCACCTTTACCACCAACTTTATTACTGCCCACCTATATGTTTTATATAAACACAACGAGAAAAAAAAAAAAAAAAAAAAAAAAAAACCCACCTCCCTCCCAAAAAAAAAAAAAAAACCCAAACAAAAAAAAAAACAAAAAACAAAAAACAAAACCCAAGGACATTTGTCTCTTGAGTATTTAATTTCTATCCCAAATCCATTCAATCCAGGAGAACATGCACTAACTTAAACCAATTGCTGCATCAATGTTCCCTCTTGATAGTTTCGAGTATAAACCCGAACCACTTTATTTATGGAATATTGCTGAATACAATGGTTAAGGTTAACTGTTCGAAACACATATCAAATATGATTCAGTGGTGGAAAGGTTTCTTAACAGCACACAGTCAGAAAATTCAGTTGCAATGGCGTGTAATTTTGATGGCTCATACAGGGCAGGATTGTGCTATGAATCATTGATTATACATCAGTTTATTATACCGCACTGCAG
Organism: Plotosus lineatus; assembly: GCA_024760905.1. Taxonomy (NCBI): domain Eukaryota; kingdom Metazoa; phylum Chordata; class Actinopteri; order Siluriformes; family Plotosidae; genus Plotosus; species Plotosus lineatus. The sequence continues at coordinate 66,928,005 of CM045733.1, read as the reverse complement.
ACTGTGCATTGGGTTCAAATTGAGAAAAGGCAACCTGAAGTCTCAGATCGATATAAGCAGACCTACGAGAAATCCATCAGGTCTAGCTAGAGGACATGGTGCAGTTCCTCAGGGGGCAAGGCCTAACCTTTTCAAAAGCTAGGTGAGAAAGAAGCTCATCATTCTTAATGAGGAGTTAAGGATCCATGTGTTAAAAAGACTATCAGAAATGCAGTCAGGAGGGCAGCACACATTAAGACTGATCCACAGGGTAATTATTTCTAGCAAGCAAGCAGGCCAGAAAGAAATCAGGACAAAAAAAAAAAAAAAAAAAAAGAAAGCAAGCAAAAAAGAAACTAATAAAATGTCCAGGTGCCTAGTACAGCTGATTTTGAAATGTAGTAATGATTACAGGGATATTAATTTGAGGTAAACAAACTGGAGGTGGCATGGTGGAGCAGTGGTCAGCACTCTCACCTCACAGCAAGAAATTCAAGCCTTTTGCCAGTGGCGGCCTTTCAATATG
>CM045733.1:66890000-66922500 GCA_024760905.1 Plotosus lineatus | reverse complement strand
TTCTGTCACTGACTTGGTGCTTCTTGGCACCTTTGTTATCATTCTGTGATGAACCCACAGGAAGCCAAACTCACATTGCTTCCCCCCCCCCCCCAAAAAAAAAAAAAAAAAAGCCACACTGATTAATTTCAATTTCTTTGCCTTATGGTTAAGAGCTAACATCCATCTCTTTCACTCAGCAGCAGAATTTTATTGGTTTCCATAAGAATAGCAGATTACTGTAAACATGATAACTTTTTTCTTTTCTTTTCTTTTTTTTTTTTTTTTTTTTTGTTTTGTTTAAATCACTGTGCAGTGGTTTGGTTTCAACAGAACTGGAATGCAATTGTTGCCTACAAACCAAGCACAATAGGATTGAACCGAATAGCATTCACGATTGTATTATTGATTGCTTCGAAAATTGCAAAGTAGTCTCGTGCTACCTTGAGAAAACTTAACGCGTAAAGATACAAATTAATTGCTAAAATCATGAAAGAAAGCCTTTTTGTTTTGCAATACAGACGCTCCCTGACTTACGTTTTTAATTGGTTCCGGATGGCCGAATGTAAGATGAAAGTGAACGTAAGTTGTTACAGTGACGTATGACTTGTGACGTATGACGCTCATACTGTACTATACATCCATAAATACCATTACCGTATCTCATAAAACACCCCTAAAACAATTATTATAAACATAACATTGTAAAATTATATCGAATATATCAAATAATATCAACATTAATTTCAAATAAATTAAATTCAAGCAAAATAATTTCCAATAGATAGATTTTAAACAAATTCACTCATCAAATATCAAATACAGTATCAAATATAACCTTTAACATTCTATATGATGCGATCTTTCTGCTTGTAACTCGAAAGTAGTGTACTTGCTGTGGTTAACACAAAGCATGGGTTATACAGACTTCTGGGTTTTCAAGTGAGCAAGGGCGCCATTGAACTGTTTAGTACTCAGCCTGCACTGATGTGAATCACCAGCAGAGCAGAGAGTTCTTTCTTTTCTGGATTCGGGTTTTCATTCATTTTATAACTCTCTTTGCTTAACTGAGTATGCATGGTAGATTGCTCCGATCCGAGCAGATAGTTAATTCATCTCTGTGTATGAGACTTGCACCCATGCTAGTAGGCTTACGCTTCTGACCAACCATGTTTGCTTAGGGTTACAAAAGCCGCAAAACAATGTAAACACAAAGTCACAGAGATGATGTCTTAACACAAGGGTAACACGCTATATAACTGATACATATATATATATATATATATATATACGGATAAAACGGCATAAAATGGATGAACGGAAGTCGGGGAGCGTCTATATATGTACTTTAAATCTGCAATGCCTGTTTTTGTTTTAAAAAATACATTACATATTCATTACATCACCTAATACATACTTTGTTCAGGCAGCAGTCTTTTAATATTTATCTTTATATCATACATACACAGAGTGCACATTTTATTAAAGCTATTAATATAAGGGCTTAAACATGTTGGTTATTAGATGTTATAGTAATTTGATGTTGTTACCGTGACACCATCTGCCATTTTTGGATGCAAATCTTACTGCTTGCCTTCCTTTGAGACATATCATGGAAGAATATCAAAGTAAGAGAACAAATGCTTGTTTTTACCTACACTGATATCATCAGACCAGTACAATCCAAAACTATATATGAGATAACACTTCTATTTAGTGGTTCTGGCAAAAGTTCCGTGGCATGTTTGAATACTGCATTCACATTGTCTTTGTTCTTGATACTGGGAGAAATTCACAGACATGACAATGCCAGCTCAGCGAGCCAACATTCAGCTAGAGCAATATTGTAAGTATCATGAGTAAATATTATAATTTAATACATATTAAGATCTTATTCTTAAATGTTTTTGCATGATTATAAATTAGTATATATTACATGGAAATGGTTGGCCCACTAACTGGAGAGTAAGAATATGATCACAAGTGAATAATGCGACAATACAAGTGGAAATGCAGACTCTCATGGCTTGTTACAGTCACTTGGAGCAGACGGTGTCATCATTGTCACTGTCAGAGTGTGGCTGGAGTGAGACACAGAGGCAAGGGTGCAGAACAGAAATTAGTTTTCTGAGCTAACCAGACAGACATGTCCATTACATAAATGAAATAACTCGGCAAAACCAAAGACACTGGAAAAACACACAAAAAGGAAAAAACTGGAACTCCATCGCAATTGCAAATATCAAATCACTACTCACAGGCGCATTGAAGTTCATCATTCATTCATTCATCCATTTTCTGTGACCGCTTAATCCTAATTAGGGTTGCAGGGAGGCCAGCGCCCATCCCAGCCAACTCCAGGTGAGGGCAGAGTACACTCTGGACATCTCACCAGGCCATCACAGGGCGGAACCGCCTGACGGCTTTGCAGCCCACTCTTGTCAAAAGTCAGCAATGGTTCTTTTACATGCCTCACACCATAGACAGTGAGAGACATGGGTGGCTTTGATAACCCAGTTAGCTGCACTGGGGGGACATTAACAACTTTGTGGAGTGTGGGACTTGAATCCCAACCTTTGGATCAGCGATCCAGTGCCCTATATACCACTAGACCACCACTGCCCCACATTGAAGTTATGTTTTTAGTTAACCATTTTAGTTAAAAATTAGCCATAGCAATCTCATTTTAGTTTGCTTTTCTTATATCTCCTAGTAGCATATACAAAAGCTTTCAATGAGTATAAAGCACGTGGTCATCAGTTTGGTTTACTTAAGTTTGCATGTAGTATATACAAACATTCTGAATTCATTTAAAAAGTCGCCATTAGCTACACAGTACCAATGCCTTGCAAAGGGCATATGGATCCTCTCATAGAAAATATAATAATGATTATATAATATGTACAAGACGGTGTTGAGGCCAGCGATGTTGTATGGTTTAGAGACAGTGGCCCTGGGGAAAAGACAGGCGGCAGAGCAGGAGGTAGCAGAGATGAAAATGTTGAGGTTCTCTTTGGGAGTAACGAGGATGGATAGGATCAGGAATGAGCACATCAGAGGGACAGCACATGTGAGACGTTTTGGAGACAAAGTCAGAGAGGCCAGATTGAGATGGTTCGGACATGTACAGAGGAGGGATAGTGAGTATATTGGTAGCAGGATGCTGAGGTTGGAACTACCAGGCAGAAGGCCCAGAGGAAGACCAAAGAGAAGATTCATGGATGTGGTGAAGGCGGACATGAAGGTCGTTGGAGTAAGAGCAGAAGATACAGAGGACAGGGTGAGATTGAGGCAGATCATTTGCTGTGGCGACCCCTGAAGGGAACAGCGGAAAGGAAAAGTAGAAGAAGATCGTATAATATAATATTTTTTGTTTTACAAAATATGTAAAAAATAAAGTAGAAAACATTTCTTTTAGTGTGCTGTTTCAAAAATAACTTTTCACCAAGTGTACGAACTTAAACTTTGTGTTTTGTGTATAAAAAGTCACTGCTACCTACAAGGCTCTGTTTAGAGTGTCAGGCACTCACCTGAACGCCCTCTGTAATGATTAAAGTGTTCATTCATCCTTACATTCATGTTCTGAACCGCTTAATCCTAATCAGGGTCATGGGGAAGATGGCGCCCACTTCAGCCGACTCTGTGAGAAGGCAGAATACACCCTGGACAACTTGAAGCCCCAACCTTGGGATCGGCAATCCATGGTTAAATTGTGAAATATTGAATTATAATCTATTGACTTACATCATTTTTTTTTTGTGCTTAAATATAATTATTACAATTAGTCTCCTCTCTGGATGTTGCTGAATCAAACATTGAACTGACTATTCTCAGAGACATTCATCTCACCCATTTGGGTTCATAATTGTTCATTTATAACACAATTATAAATTTAAATTCAACAACTGACCTGGTTGATTGAAGTGAATGACTGGAAGATAGCACAGCATTGCTCAACATCTGTACTTAACAGTTCCCTTTATGAAGAAACATGCAGGTTTTTTTCAGAGGATTTGATTTCAACAAACATGCAAACCAGCAAGGTCTGCAAGATTACTCAAATCAAAATAAATAAACAAATAAATAAAGAGAATCGAAACAGGATCTCTGGGAAAATGTAATAGAGATATGAGTTGGTTTTTAGCTTTCTCAGACTGATAGAATAAAGAAACTGATGAAAGAAGAACTGTTTATGTAAGAGCTCATTTGAGATCCTGGGCATATCCAGATGTTCGTGAGGCAGTGGGAGAGTGAATTTCCAAAATGTATATACAGTAATCTGGGCCATGTAGTAATGTTCTCAAATACACGGACACACTCATTTTTTCTGACTTACACCGTACATTGTATAATCGTATTTTATATTAAGTGCAATGTTGTAGTAGGATTGTCACAAACACTATTTTCCATCATTTAAGTTGTTCACGCTGCTCATTATCTCATTCTCAGATTATGAAAAGGAAAGGCCATGAACAATTTAATCTCTCGCTGTGCCGTGCACTTAATGCATTATTAACCAGCCACTGTTGTTGTGTCAATAGAAATTTTTTTTCAAATAAAAAACAAAACACAATAAAACTTTTGTCGGCTAATAACCCTGTTTTTTTTTTTTTTTTTTTTTTTTTTTCAAATACACTGCCTGCAGATTAAATATTTATAAATTAAATTAACAACTGGCTATCCGATACTTATTCTGCTAAACCAGCAATCACTGTAGAACAAGAAAAAGAAAAACGGCATCAATATCAAGGCAGCGCAATAGTGACGTGTGACAGTAGTGAGTCATTCAACTAATTAAGTATTGGACGTTTTAACAGCATCTAGTAATATACACTAACTTACTGATTCCATTTTTCACCAATTTGCATATTGTCATTGTCTATGTTTTCGCAAATTGAAAAGATTCTTCCAAGGACTGCATGTAATGGAAGACAGCAAATCCTTTTCGTCGTACTTCATGAAGTGAAGAGGGTTGTGTTGGTATCACTAGGTGGCAATGTAGCAACATCACAAAATGATCATGGACATGGATGCTCTGCACTTCAAAGTGGGAACAAGGGCACTGGAGCGGTGTGCCACACAAGCAACACTTTTCTTCCATTTTTCTTAAGTTACTTTTGGCTTTTTTGTAAACTATTTACCATTTGACAACAATCATATAATCATAAATACATGGTCTACATAATTATTGGCACCCCATGGCTAAGATGTGTTAAAAGCCTTAAAATAAATTCAATTATTTACAAAAACCTTCAACTCAAGTGAATTTTAAGGGAAAAAGAAACCCTGAGAAATAAATAATATATTTTTTATTTATAAAATTACCTGTTCAACAATTATTGACACCCCTAACGGTTCTGAAGAAATAAATGTAATTGGGGTATTTCTGTCATTTCTACAGTAGTTTACAAAGTTGATCAGAGTATCTAGGAACATTTAATTAGTAATTCACCCCTTCCGCTTTCCTTCGGGTATAAATATGAATTTGCACAGAGCCCATTTAATTTATCTACTCTTCAACATAGGAAAGACACAGGAACACGCCATTCAAATAAGGCAGATAGATGTCTGTTGACCTTCACAACTCAGGCAATGGCTACAAGAAAATAGCCACTTGCACGCTCCTGCCCATATCTACTGTCAAAGGAATCATTAAGCAGCTTAAAATAACTGGAACAGTGGTAAACAAGTCTGGACGAGGACACAAGGTTATTTTCCCAACACATACATTGAGGAGGATGGTAAGAGAAATAAAAATAAAAAGTTCTCCAAAGCTCACTTTTAAAGAATTGCAGCAGACAGGCTCACAAAGTCTCCAAAACAACCACCAGGTGCTATGTACATCCCAACAAGCTGTTTGGGAGGCATGCATGGAAAAAGCCTTTTCTCACTCACAATCATAAACGCAAATGTCTGGAGCTCACCAAGCAGTCCTGGGACTTCAACTGTGCTTTGGTCAGATGAGACCAAGAAAGTGCTTTTTGGCAACTAGCACTCAAAGTGGGTCTTGTGAAATACAAAATATGAGTATCCAAAAAAAAAAGCACCTCATGCCCACTGTAAAGTTTGGGGAGGGGAGGGATTTGTGATGCTTTAGGCCTATTTCTCTTCCACAGCACTTGATGACCTTGATACGGTGCATGATCACTTGGAAATACCAGGAGATTTTAAATCAAAATCTGGTGGCCTCTGTCTGAAATCTGAAGATGGCCATCGGTGGGTCTTTCAGAAAGATAATGACTCAAAACATGTGGCTGAATCCACAGAGAAATGGTTGATTTTAAGAGACAGAAAAAAAAAAAAAAAAAGCTCCTCTCATGGCCATCTCAGTCCGCAGACCTCAACCCCATTGAAAACCTGTGGAGTGAGCTGAAGACAAGAGTGCAGAGGAGAGGAGCCAGGTCGCTGGATGATTTAGAGAGATCAGGCAGATCAATGGTCCAAGTCCCCCTTTCTGTATTCTCCCATCTTGTGAACCATTATAGGAGAAGATTAGGCACTGTTTTTTTTTTTTTTTTTTGAAAAGGGGGGTTGTATACAGTATTAATATCAGGGGTTAATAACTGTGGCACATATGATTTCATGTAAAATAATTATTTCTTAATGTGGGATTCCCCCCCCCCCTCCCCCCACTGAATAAATGCACTTGAATTAAAGGTTGGATTTTCACCTTTTCCCCCACTGTGGTCGTATATTATTTAAGATAAGATACAGCTTTATTAATCTCACAATGGAGAAATTCACTGTTACAGGCTCTTGAGGTACCATCAGTAGGGGGTGCAAAAATAGATACATATACAAACATACACACAAACATATATATTATATAAGTAAATAAATAAATAGATGCATAAATAGTATAAATTAATAAACAATAAAAGAAAAGAAGGGAACAATTTTGTAGACTGGCCTATATTCAAGTGTATATGTATCTGAGGGCAGAGTAGATGGGTTGATATGGTTGACAGTCAGTGGGGTAGATGTGGTTGATTAAAGTGCACGGGGTTTTTATTGCACATCACCGGTATTTTCACAGACAGTTACAAAGTGGCGTTGTACAGTCTGACAGCGGTGGGAATGAAGGGGGGAATGTATGAAGCTAAAGAACACATCTTAACCAGGGGTGCCAATAATTATGTACACTGTACACGTAAACAATAATTAAATTAAAATTTACACAGGAAACTGAGTGTATTCATATTTTTAACATCAACAAATCAACTGCAGTGCCTTGAAGACTAACTGTATACCTCCACGAGTGCCTCCATTTTCAACAACTTTCAGACACCTTTGAGCACAAGCCTCGCCGACATTTTTCAACATCACTTTACCAACCTCACTGCAGACCATGCAGACTCCTTCTTCAAACTGTGATGGGTGTGTTTAGTGCAGTGGACCTGGGTTCGATCGAACCCTAGGGGTTCGGTGAGTCGGTCTCAGGGGTTCGGCGGAGCCTCTGCCAAGGAGGTCAAGACACACCCGACTCATCATGTCAATTAGTGATGACACCCCCGATTGGCCATCACTGGCTGCAGATGATCACATTATATTGCTTGGACAATCAGTGCTGTGGGGAATTTAGCGTGCTCAGTGGTCAATGTGTGAAGTCGTGAGATTTTTTTTAATCCATACTAACTATGTCGAGCAAAAAAAAGAAAGTGGTCGGACGAATATGTACAACATGGATTCACATGCATCACGGAACGTGATGGGACTCAGCATCCAATCTGAATGATTTGCAATGCCAAGTTGAGCAACTCTAGTCTTGCACCGGCAAAACTAAAGGAACAATTCGTGAAATTGCATGGAGATGGGGAATACAAGAACACAACAGTACCTATGTATTGAATTTGTAAAAAAATCATATTTTTATTTTTCACTGATGACGGGTTCGGTGAATGTGCCTGTGAAACTGGTGGGGTTCGGTACCGCCAACAAGGTTAAGAACCACTGGTTTAGTGGCATGCACCTTGATTTTGATATAGCCCCAGAGAAAGAAGTCAAAAGCTCAGAGAAGCACGGAACCTATTTCTGATGACCCCTTCAACTGATACATCAGTCAGGACACTTGATATTCAGGAAATTTCTCGACATCCTGGAAAAATGGAGACTGTCTTATTGAAACAAACAAACAAACCAACACACAAACAAACAAACAAACAAAAAAACATTAGCAAGGTCACTCTGGAGCAGTGTGATGGCCATGTATAGTTTCTCAAACTCATGTGGAAATGTGGGTGGGGATTTCTTACTTCTTATCAAATTCTTCTTTTTATATATACAGTGATCCCTCGTTACTTCGTGCTTCAGTGCATCACAAGTTTTTCAAAAATATGAATTGAAAAATAAAAAACATAAGGAAATTAAGGAAAAATAGGTAAAAAGGTAAGGAAAATGCCACAAAACAAGTCCAATTATGAAAAACAAACAAACAAACAAACAAACAAACAAACAAACAAACAAACAAACAAAAAAACTAACCCAAACCCACCCAACAGAGCTACTCACTTTTTAATGTGTGTGTGCGTGAGCGTCTGTTTGTCTGTATTTATATTTTATTTACATCTTACGCATTAATTTTGAATGTTTAATTGTTATTATAAGCATTTATAACATTGAATATGTATTTATTGATATTATATACACATATACATGTATGTATATGTCAGTCAGGGTGGCCGATCCCACTTTGTGGAAATCGGCGGTTGGGGAGGGGGTGGTCTTGGTTCCCATTGACCAAGGGATCCCTGTATATATATACACACACACACACACACACACACACACACACACACACACACACACACACACACACACACACACACACACACACACACAAGCACGCATGTTTTGTCCATATTTACACTGTGAAATCAAGGTTTTGTGTGTGTGTGTGTGTGTGTGTGTGTGTGTGTGTGTGTGTGTGTGTGTGTGTCTGTGTGTAAATGTATGTATATAAAATCACCAAAAGGTAAAAAATGAAAAATGAGTAATGTTTTTCCATGTAGCTCATCTACAGTTAGCAAATAATTTTCAACGTATGCCCCTCAAGATTAATGTCTCTCATGTTTTGCCACATCCTCTCTTCTTGTTCTGCAGTATGCAGCAAAAAATCCACTCATAATAAGCAGTCACACTTTTAAGAAATAAATATGTTCAGTCCTGCCTGATTTACTGTATCCACAGCTTTCCTAATAAACTCAACAGACATGCATGATCCTATAGAACACTGAGACTATCAGTATTTTGCAATGTTGCTGTATGACAGGCCTCAGTGAAGGAATGGACCTGCAATAGATGTCAGCCCTGGTAGTGATTGAGAAAAAAAAAAGCTTTTGTACATTAACTTTAGAAGAGCTTTTTTATCTTTTCTTTTTTTGAAGGACTTAACTGTATGACCTATTCCACAGCATTCATTATATATTGGAAGTATTAACAATTTAAAAAAAAAATTGCAAAAAAAGCAGCAAAAATTGGACACAGCATTCATTTGAATTTGACACTAGCCCTAACTCACTTGTGCGATGTTTTACAAAGAGATATAATATATCCTACAATCATACAATCAAATACGTATTTTAATAGATCAAATCTATGTGGACATGTTATCCCATATGTATTGGACAAAACGGGGTCGACAGTGTGTAATTATCTCTAATGTTTTGACAAATGCTATGTCCTTCAAAGTTTATGGTTCAGATTTATTTGTCATGTTTTATATGTTGTGTAATTATACACAATTCATTAAGTATATCACACACCATTATACAATTCCTAGATACACTTGAGTTATAGCATGATCACAATAATCCATGGATTACGAATGGAACATTAAGCTTTAAGAAGCATTTTAAAGGTTTATTTAAAAAATCTTAAAAGCACTTATTACCAGCTTACTAAAATGAAGAATCACGAAAGTGTCGATAAAAATCTTTACGCTCCTTAGAAAGTATTGCCATGTTAATCTTAGCTTTCAATTGTATGAATTTGTAAATGCCAATCATTGCCAATAGGTTAAATATGTTTTTCCTCCGTCAAAAGAATGGTTTTCTAACTATTGTCTTTTGTTTTCACTCACTTTAATTCCACACAAACACTTATCAAGTAATAAAGTGTGGGTGCATCTGTGCTTAGATATTGTCTTGAAACATTAAAAACTTAAACACGCAATGCAAGAAAATAGCTCACAAATGAAAGCTTGATTAACAAAACAGTACCAAAGAGCGAATGAGTTCACTGGCAATGTTAGAAATCATAGCTTTTCCTATTCATAACAGTTCAGTTTAACACAGTTAACCAGGAAAAACAAAGTTAACCACACACACACACACACACACACACACACACACACACACACACACACACACACACTCACACACACTATATATATATATATATATATATGTTTCAAGAAATTATTTAATGAATTATTTTTTTATTTAGTTATTACACACACACACACACACACACACACATATATATATATATATATATATATATATATATATATATATATATATATATATATATATATCGTTGTATACATACATGTTTCAAGAAATTATTTAATGAATTATTTTTTTTTTCATTTAGTTATTACACACACACACACACACACACACACACACACACACACACACACACACATATATATATATATATATATATATATATATATATATATATATATATATATATACTTGTATACATACATGTTTCAAGAAATTATTTAATTAATTAATTTTTTTTTCATTTAGTTATTACACACACACACACACAAACACACACACACACATATCTCTATATCTATCTATCTATCTATCTATATATATATATATATATATATATATATATATATATATATATATATATATATATATATATATATATAAAACATAAGTTTGGAGATGGAAAGCAGTGAAGCAAAGATGCATGTGCACTTGAATGATTGAGGTTACCTCTAGAGATCTCATAAACTAAAATCTATGGCAGCCTCCCAAGGTGAATGCTGAATTATGCTGTCATTAAAAGGACAGGTGCAGTAGCCAAGGTTAGCATGTAAAGCAGAATGCTTTCTCTTGGCTGTTAGTATGGACTTGACAGTGTAACATCTTGAACGTTATTCACTCTCACTTTGTTTTCAAAATTATCCCCCCCCCCCTTATGATCATGCATGTTTAAAATGAAACATCCTCTTCGACTTAAGGTATGCAAATAGCAGCAGTAACCCACTGATTGTAGAGCACAAAGTAAAATTTAGTAATACACTCTTAAAAGCACTATGCTATGTATGCTATAGGTCACAATTTTCAAAAAGCTACAATAAGATTAATAATCGTGTATTTTGAGAGTACCCCATAATAGGCCACTGAGAGTCACTAACAATGAACCGTTCTGAAAACGTTCCAGTATTTAGACAGATTTAGATGTAGCTTTGCATCAGGTGTGCTTCCTGGTGCCAGTGAAAGACACAAAGGAGAGATAATCACATTACCAGAGGCTGAGCCACCACTGAAGTATTTAGCGAAATCTTTTATATGATTTACTAATAATAAGACACATAAAATAAGAAATGGTGTGCAATAAACAGGTGCAATTACAACAGTGCTTCTCAATTATTCTCTGACCCCCCCCCCCCCCGCAGGAAGAGGAAAACATTTCATGCCCCCCCAATATAAATAGTGTTATTTGTCTAAAAATTGTCATAAGCAATCCTCTGCATCACACTGTATCCTTATTAACATTATGAATACAAAAAAAGAAAGAAAAAAAAAAACCAGGAAGAAGTATCTCTCACTGAACTTTCAGCTCCTGTTCAATGCTGAACTGGGACCTGCACTTATTTCCGCAGCAGTGACGTCATCCAGCATGGCAGAAACCGTGTCTGCTACAGGTCGGATCAGTTCCTGTGCTGTGCTGTGGGGGTTTTCTGCACTGAGCAGTTTGGTACTCCACCTTATCTGATGCTAACAGAGCTCGCTAATTTTCTGGAGTAGCGTTCACAAAGCGGGATGGTTGTTGGCAATATTTGGCATGTTTACGCTGAAAAATACTGACGTGACTCATCACGTGATCAGGGTGTGAGGTCTTTAAGTGACGCCTGAATTTATTTGGGTTCCTTCTCTCCGCTGCCAATGTTTTCAGACACAGTAAACACAGCGGCCTTTCCTCGTTTCTCACCGCAGATAGCCAAGTGCTACATCCGCTTCATCATATTTCCTCAACTTAACTTCCAGGAGACTTCCGTTTCTCTCACTGTCTCCATCTCTCTCTCCGCCTCTCTTTCCGTCGCTGTTAAAAATTTCCATGGTGGATTTATTAACTTCACTTCTTATTTTACCTCTGAACACACTCTGACAGTGAGGAAGCCACTGCCACCTGGTGTAGTGGACGTACAATTACACTTAATCCTAATATGTCAAAAAAAAGCATGTTTCCTGGGGTCACATGCCCCCCCCCACCCCCACCCCTGGCATCGCACCAGGGTGGGGGGGGGCGTCCCAATATTTGAGAACCACTCAGTTACAATAATCAAAAGCTGTAACTATGATATTATTTTTATTTTTATGAAATATTACAAAAACTAGGTTTTAAAAGGTTTCATTTAAAGTCTCATGGGTTCTTATAACAGTGTCAAGTGTAGAGGCAACAAATGTTCAGTCCCCCTTTGCCAAGCACTTTGACTCTACTTTTAATCTTAACCTTAATTTTCATATCTTTGAAAATAATGCTGGGTCATGTAAAGAGTCATGAACCTGAGATCATGTTGCATATACAGAGATAGTAATGCGTATTTTGGCTTTTTGATATTTTTCCTCTGGCTAAATGTACTTGTTCCTTGCAAATCTTTGTTTTGTGAATAACAAAACATGTTCTGCTATTAACAGGCTATTGTTAAATGGGAAGTGATATTGCAAAGAAAACAAACAGACAAACAATCACAAACAAGCAAATAAATAACTGATAAAATTAACAATTTTCAAGTCAAAACATTTCAGGCAATGCTACAGCATGGTCTCTTAAAAACAGTTCTGCAACCCTGAGCAAAAATGAAAAATGGTCCCTAAAGAAACATCACTAGAGAAATGGTCGTCAGCACTCTATGAACTCCTACCAACAACCCTGATTGGTATACAGTGTACGACTAAATGTTTTCCTTACATCCCCAAAGCTAACAGAGTTAAGCTCATGTAACAAAAGGTGTGATCTAGAATGTGTTTCACTGCCTAATGCCACCAAAAGGCCATGCCCTTCATTGATCTTCCCAGCTGCCAGTTCTGGCAACACACTGCTGCTTTTCTCTCTTTCAAGGCTGGCAAATGTGATGATGGGATTTCCACCTCTAAATCAGCAATGCCTGTGAATGTGGCACTAGGTTCTACAATAACTTTTGTTCAGGTTGTGCAGGCATAATAAAAAGAACATGACGTATGAGGAAAAATGATATTTCTGCAGCACTCAAATTTTCAGTTATATTGACAGATCCATCTTCCTTTGCTCCTTTTTCATTAATTCAAATCGGAGGTGCATATCCTGTTATAATATTGAGAAACAACAAAGATTAGAATTTATTTTACCATTATTTTATATATAATCCCAACCAGTAAGTTCCTGAGGGGAACCCATGCATGAAATTTGGTGATCCGATATAATTTTCTTCAAATTTTATCACACAAATGAACATTGATAAGCTGGATATATATATATATATAGATCCAGCTTATCAATGTTCATTTGTGTGATATATATATATATATATATATATATATATATATATATATATATATATATATGTTATCACACAAATGAGCATTGATAAGCTGGATATATATATATATATACATAATATAATATAATATAATATATATATATATATATATATATATATATATATATATATATATATATATATATATATATATATATATATATATATACATACACAAAAATAAAAGGACAGGACAAAGACTTTCTATTGAAACTCCATTTATCACTACAGATCTGTTTCGAGGGGTGGTGAAACCATCCTCTCTCTTCAGGTGATTATAGAAGAATATATATATATATATATATATATATATATATATATATATATATATATATATATATATATATATATATATATATATATAATAAATTTACCTTGTTACCATGAAACAAATTCTAGGTAACTCATATACAGCTATCAACTGAGACCTAAATGCTGGGAACTCATACACCAAATGCAATGATCCCATGTAATTTCCTTGCAAAGCGATTGCACCACCAAGTCAAATGGACAGAGAAAATTCCTTTCCATTGCTCTCACTGATCTTTGGTGCTGATGAAGGATAAATAATATTAATTAAAAAAACTTTCATTTATATCACTTCATATACTATATATTTAATTTTTTTTAACCAATTTCCATAACAAAGAGATAAACATGTGATGTCAACATACGAAACAATAATAAAACTTCCCCCCTCCCTGAGCATAAACTGGCCTATAAACATGACACATGATGATTACAATCTGCTGCTGTTATGGGCACTCAAGCCCATATTTACCTGTCTACTAATCACACACTCCTGGACTCACTCTCAACCTCACTATCATAAGCACCTTCACAAGACTCTCAGTTTGTGAAGTATTACTATACCTGGCTATAGGAAGTGTTATTGTAAAGGCAACCTGACTGTTGTCTGGCTGGGTTTTGCCAATGCTGAAGGATCAGTAGTCCCTCATGCCCTCATCCATGCAACATTAGACCACTACCACATCCCTCAGTACATCAAGAGAATGATCACAAATTTGTTTTCCGGAATCGAGCTACGATTCAAAACAGTGCATTTTACAGCCCATTTGCGAAGTCTAGGAAAGGGTATTGTAAACAGGTTGTACAATCTCCCCATCCTCTTCATTATGGGAAATAACCTGTTAGGAACAAGTGCAGAGAAGGAAGCCCGGGATCCAAAAATGGAGTCATGCATCCATCAATCCCTATATGGACAACTTTATAGTGATCACCGCAACCCATGTGGAGGCGAGGTGTTTGCTAACAGCTCTGAACCACATGGCAATGTGGGAAACAATGAGGTTTAAGCCAAACAAATCTAGATGTACGGTGATCAGGAATGGGAAACTGACCAACTTGTTCAAGCTGCACGTGCAAGAGAAAGTGATTCAATAGAGGAGATGGCTTGATGAACACTTACTGACAGGAACAACATAGCCAGTACAGAAAAACATACCGAAGAATGACAGAGGAGGATCGAAAAATCAGGAATCCCAGGAAAGTTCAAATCATGGCTCTATCAACACAGAGTGTTGCCAAGACTCATGTGGCTGCTGACTGTGAAGTCCCTATGACGCATGCAGAATGAGTGGAGGAGAAGATCTATAAGTACCTCTGAAAGTGATTTCGAATCTCTCCAAGCTTCACTGCAGTAGGCCTTTACATGAGATCAGTGTATCCCCAACTTCTACCGTTATTTATGGTTGAGGACCTCAAAGTTGCAAGGTGCAAAGTCATAATGACACAGAGACTCCCTGGATGAAAAAGTCAGAGATGCAGGCATTGTCACAAGAGTGTGGCGTAAGTGGCCAGCTGATTCTTCTATTGCACAACCCGAGAGCAATCAATGGAGTACCACGTACAGGAAGACAGAGTCTTGGAAACTCCCATTTCCAAGTAGTGGAGAAAGGCAGGAACCAGTGAAAGAAGATCCATGATTCAAGAGCGGTATGAAACCTGGAGGAGGAAAGATGGAGGTCAGGGGCAGTGGAGCTGGCTTCCCAAGGAGCCTAGACCAATTGGGACTTCCCCAAGAGGATCATTTGGGGCAGACCTATGGAAACTGGAGGGCGCCGTGGTTAATGGTTGAAACACTTGATGAATGGTTGGAACATCAACTCTTTCTGACCATGGCTACATTCATTCAAGGTGAATGAAGAAGAAGCATCTTCAGATAATACATGTATCACTTTAACTATGCACATGAAGTTTTATGTGAATACACATTCCCCCAATGGTACAGTATTTGGAAGTACTTATAAACTTAAATGTTCCTAAGTTTAACATTTCTAACTGCAAGATTGGAATAATGTAAGAAGTTGGATTCATCTGATGAATCACTTCTTTTGGACAGCTGGGTTCATGTGCATCACTTAAGGAGGAAGAAATGGCAACAGGATGGATTTAGTGAATAAGCAAGCCAGCGAGATGAGGCTTGATGCCATATTCCAAAAATGGTTCTGTAATATTTTGAGAGAAATTGGCCTCCTAATTAATTCCCTACGTGTGAGATGTGTTGAACAAACAAGTCCGAACCATAGAGGTCACACTTTGCCATTTACATGGACTACAAATGCACGTGGAGAGTGCTGATATCCATCGAGGCAGTACAGTGACTTCTTTATGTGGATTATAGTGATGGTAATGGAGAATTATTTTTCCGCCTCCTTGTCTTGTCACACAATGAAATCACACAAAAAATCTTTCAAAATCATCCTGGTTCAGGTTTTTGGTGGTTGAAGTGCCAGATATCACAGAAAACCAACAGAGGTTGAATAGCATCCACTTGTTTATAGGTTAGAGACGTTTTAGTAGAACAGGTAAGAATTTCACAGTAATAGGCAGGGAGTGTTAATATTATGGCTGATCAGTGTACAATTATCCAATAATGTGGTTAAAAACAAAACCACAAATTCACTTAATTTTGACAGTCAATCAGTCTGTATATTGCATTGCACTGCAAAAAAAAAAAAAAAAAAAAAAAAGCAATGCTCTATATAACACTGGCTTTCTTGGTTTTACTATTTTCACTGACAGGGAAAAAAAGTATATGATTACACCTGCCTGAAATGTTATTTGAATGTAATGTATTGATGAGACAGTATTGGGCAGTTTGATGGTACAGTGGTTAGCACTACTCCTCACAGTAAGGATTTTACAGTGGACCGTGGCCTTTCTATGCAGTTTAGCTGTTTTCCATTGGACAAAGACATGCAGATTAGGTTGGCTGACTATATATAAATTACACATCTATTTGAATGGTTACTTGTCCCTGTTGTAGCCCCGTGATAGATTGCAACCTATACACTGCTTCTCACTTGGATTTGCACCAGCTTCCACAGTGACCGTGACCAGTAGTGATATAGCTAATGGATGGATGATAGTCTGACACTATTAATAAATTCAACCTTTTTTAAATCACTTAGAGGACATTGGCAGAGACAGCAACACTTTGTGTTTCTTCACAGCAGAACAAATTAAATTAACAATACATTGGCATTAATTTGTTACATTCAAAAAAGAAAAAATAAGAGAAAATGGTAAGTAAAAAGTCTTCACATATTATAATTTCAAGATGTTCAATATGAATAAGTGTACAATTAATGTTGGAATATCATCCTGGAATTGAAATGGATGTGGGCGGGGCTTTGGGAAGATATAGTCCATTACTTATTATTTTGATAGTGTAAAGCAAATAACAAATGTTACTGTGTAATCTAGAATAAACTTGAGAACACATAACCCAACATAACCACTAAACCCCCCACCCACCCCCAAGTCAGTACTTTGTAAAGTCACCTTTTGCAGTAGTTACAGCAAATCACTTAAAGCTTGTCTCTTGATCTTCACACAACCTAGCTCTGGTAGTAGACGATATAATGGTGAGACAGTGCTGATTAAATATATGGAAAGAATTTGCATTCCAGATTTCAGGTCAATTTTATAGAAAGTAATTATTTATGAATCAATTACTCACTCTTAGAATAACACCGCTGAATCTAATGATCTACCTAATCCAATCTATCTAATCATTATCTATACTAATCTATGATATGACACAAATTATATGTGAGAAGGACATCAATAATTATGTTCATTGTTCTCAGACTTCATGTGGACAATCTGACCTCGGTTCACCACCACACTGTCTTTTTTACCAATTCCCCTTTTTCGCCAGAACAAGTGTACGGATGATTCAGAATTTGCATACAGGTGTGCACAGTCTCCTGTTAAGTTGGTTTCTTTTATATCCCACAAGCATTGTGTGGAAAGTGGTGTATGCAATTTCAGGCCCTGGTTGTATGTACACCATGTTTATAAATGAGACCCCAGCTCTGTGGAGTGTTGGCAGATACACCAGTCTCCACTGTAGTGTTTTCTAGCACCTCTATAATTAATGACCTACTTGCCCAGTCTGTAAGTTTTGGTGGAATGCCCTCTCTAGGGATGTTTGCTGTTGGGCTATATTCTCTCCATTTTTGTGATAATGGATTTAATGTTGCTTCATTGGTTTTTCAATGATTTATACTTAATTTATAACCCAAATTATCTATAAGTTTGTGTCCCTGACTTATGTTGCCATTTGCTTGCACTATATTAGTGGTATTGCAGACTCCGTGACCTTTATTATTATTTTCTTCATTAAGTGATTATGTGACTTCTGAAGATAAATTCTGGAACAAGCCCATACAATTTTTAAGAATATTTTTCAAAGATGTTATTTTTTCATGTGCCAAATTCTTAATTTTACAAGATTACTATAACACCCTAAACAGAAGCAAAAGCAATAATAAATAATGAAACATTAAAAATTACCACTGAATTAAAAAGTTCTGCAATTTTATTATGTCATATAATAACCTAATTTTTAGCCTTAAGTGTTTGGTCTGGGCAGAGAAATTTCATCTTTTAATGTTTTTATACAAACTATTTCTTTGACTGTGCCTGAAATGTCGCTACATACCTTGCAATAGACTAAAAAAATTGTTTATATTAATATGCTTACAAACTCAAATATCAAATAAAATTATATTGATTTATTTGATCTTTGGCAAATTGTTAAGATTTACTTATTTAAAATGATCAGTTGCTTTTTTGTTACATTGAATTGAAGTTGACAGCAAAGAAATAATTTAGTCTTCTTCAGCCCACATCAATCCCCTTGATATCTTTCAGGCTTAAATGAAAGTCACAGAAAGTGCTTGCGTTTAAATGTGGTGGTCTAGACACTATTGAAAAACCCCACCTTGACCACTTCTACTCAAGAAAAATCAATCAACCTGCTAACACTTAATGTCGACTAAAGTCTTCATTTCAAGGTAACTACATCACAAGCACCACAAAATAGCTCTCAGGAGAACTCACCACAAATTCTTTCTCCTCGAATTGCTTATTGTCTTACAGCTGTTTTCCCACAAATGACTTGTCAAAATCACACACTTTGTTTTATTACGATTTTTATTTTATTTTATAAATAGCAGAACCTCACTAAACTATGTACTTATGTGCAATATTGGATATTGAAATATGTGCTTATGTGCAATGTTGAATATCCACGATTCATGAAGCAATACAATGATAACTCACTACTTCGTTGTTCAGTTTCTGCGGCTTCAATGCATTGTCGGCTTTTCATATTCATTGAAAAATGAAAATAAAGGAAATTAAGAAAAAATAGGGAAAAGTTAAGGAAAATGCTGCAAAACAAGGCTAATTATGCAAAAACAAAACAAAACAAAAAAAAACAACCCTTAACCCCCCCCAAGAAAAATACTTACATTTTTATGTGAGGTGTGCAGCTGAGTGTGTGCGCACATCTGTATGCGTGTATTTATTTTTTATTTACATGGTACGCATTATTTTTGAATGTTTAATTGTTACTATAAGCATTTATAGCGTTGAATATGTATTTATAAAATACATATAAAATAATAATATATAATATTTAATATATACAAAATAATATATAAAATTGATGTTATATGCACATATACATGTATGCATATGTCAGTCAGGGGGTCGATCCTTCTTTGCGGAAATCGGCGGTCACGGGGGGGGGGGGGTCTTTAACTGCAGTAAGTGAGGGAACCCTGTATATTATTTCAGGCACAAAAGTCAGTGAAAACCTTTAAAATGTCGTACAATTTGCTGATAAATGAATGCATCCAAATGAATAAAGAAATTAGTACAAAGAACACAAAATCAACCTTTTGCAGAAACCCGGCAAGCAAGATTTAACTTCAAAATAAAATATCCATTACAAAGTAAAAATAAATAAATAATTACACTAGTAAGCAAGCAAGCAAACAAGCAAGCAAACAAACAAAAACTCTTGAGGTGTTTTGATTGAAGATTTGGTTTGAGATGATTAATTGTTAGTTCGAGATATAACGGGAAGAGGTTCACTACTCCAAAAAGGAAAACTTCAATGAACATTATTTGCAATTCAAGCCACCAATAATGTTGAAAGTTGCCAGCATGATTTTGTTCACTTTTTCAGAAAAAAAATGTAAGAGAACAAAGTATTAAATATCTATGAGGCATCCCTATACGACTAAGAATAAAATGTAAGATGTTGCAGACAATATAATTTTTGTTCTTTTTAAATGAAGGGTGCCAATAACTTTGGCGAGTACTGTAGCTCTATAATAAAGTTAATTGGATCTTTGGCCCAACCCCTTATTCTGCATGCACAAATATTAAAAAGGTCAAAAACGTACATCAAGGAAAGCTTGGGCAGTGACCACAAATTAGAATTCTTTGTACTCACCGAACCCTGCAAGGTGCAGTGATGACATTATTTTATTAATGATTTACTGCTGAACTTTGCATTGTGCTGACATAGGGGATGTAGTGACTAAGCTGTGAATTAAGCCCCCAAATCCCTTTGATTCCCCCAAGCTGACTGCACATCTCCACTGATGATTTTAAAAAGTTTAAAGGGGGGAGATTTTGCTGAAGGGTCTGCTATATCTGCATCCCGTCACCTGTTCTAATCCGGTATAATGGAATGCAGAATGTCACCTTGTCTTCAAGGTACCTGATAGCCTTCTGTAAAAATGTCATTTAGCTCAAGTGCAGATTGCATTTAATTAGAAGAGGGGATTTGAATTGTCATGCCTCAAACACTGCAGATGACCAAATGCGGGGGACTGGGCTTGACGCCAGGCTCGATGAGCTCTTCACAACCCATCAAAGTCCCCAGTGCCAATGAGGTCAAAAAGCCAAGGCAGTCTTAATTAATGATGACCAACATGAATGATTGATCAGAATTGTGATGTTCACCCAGAATGGGTGATAATGGATGGGCAAAAGATTCAAGAGATGTAAATTATTAAACATGAATCAGACTGCATAATGCTTCATAATGTTGCAATGAACATAATTCAACATCAGGTAAGTTCAAATCGATTATTTACGTGCATGCTTGCTTTAAACATACTGTTAGGGTCTCCTAGGGTCAGGCTTGACCTTCTAACCAGGATTTAAGTGCTGGTATTTCAATGATGACTGGGGTAGTTGCTTCATGGTAACGGTCAACACGTGGCTGCTGAATTTTTGAGGCTTCTGAATTTGTCACTCTGAGCACACACTTTTATTTTACATTCCACAGCAATTCAATTTGTGTTATATTTTGGATGATAACCTATAATAACCTCAAAAATGTCAAATGCTATACATTTTAGGATGAACACTTTATGATTCATATAACATGTCCTCAAATATTTTACATAAGAAGCAGGACTACAGAGTGAGAGAATGCAACTGCAGATAAATCATTGCAGATGCCGGGGGTTGTGATCCACAAACAAGGTTAAGTTCTCAAGCACACAAAAACAACATGGGTAGCTGAGACTTCAATCTTGATAAACATGGCTTGGTGTATCAGAGGATTGCAATAGCCGATACAATAGGGTGCATGGGATGCTGGGAAATATGATATAAAAATTATATTTATACAGAGATCGCTCACTACTTCGCACTTCAATTCATGCGGCTTCGGTGCATTGCGTTTTTTTTTTTTTTTTTTTTTTTTTTTTTATATTCGTTGAATTAAGAAATCAGGAAATTAAGGAAGAATAAGGGAAAAAGTTAAGGAAAATGCTGCAAAACAAGGCTAACTATGCAAAAAAAACCCCAAAACAAAACAAAAAATACTCCAAACAAACAAAAACAAAAAATAACCCAAAACCCCCAACAATAATACTTAAACTGTATGTGTGTGTATTTATATTTTATTTACATCTTATGCATTACTTTTGAAATTTCAATTGCTATTATAAACATTTAAAGCGTTGAATATGTATTTATTGATATTATATACACATATACATGTCCGTATACGTCAGTCAGTGGCGGGGGGGGGGGGGGGGGGTGGTCCTATTTATACGGAATTTGGCGGTCATGGGGGGATCTCAGTCCCAATTAACCGTAGAAAGTGAGGGATCCCTGTACACACACACACACACACACACACACACACACACACACACACACACACACACACAGATATTTTATATATATATATATATACACACATAATATATACATATATATGTGGCAGTGGTGGTCTAGTGGTATAGGGTGCTGGCTCGCTGATCCAAAGGTTGGGGTTCGATTCCTACTCTAAACAAGGTTGTCACTGTCCTCCCCAGTGCAGCTAACTGGGTTATCAAAGGCCGGCCATGTCTCTCACTGTCTATGGTGTGAGGCATGTAAAAGAACCATTGCTGACTTTCGACAAGAGTAGGCTGCAAAGCGGTCAGCATGTTTCCGCACTGCGATAGCCTGGCGAGCTGTCCAGGGTGTACTCTGCCCTAGCCCGAAGTTGGCTGGGATGGGTGCCAGCCTCCCCGCGACCCTAATTAGGATGAAGCGGTTACAGAAAATGAACTGAATGATGATATATACACACACACACACACACACACACATATATATATATATATATATATATACACACACACACACCCATACACAAGGGATCCCTCACTTTCCGCGGTTAATTGGTATGGTTAATAGTATGATATAAAAATTATGACGGCTGGATAGCTGTTGCAGAAACAAAATCTCGTTTAAATAATGTGCCCGATTTACACATTGAATTAATGCAGCTTCACTGCACTATGTAGGAATGTCAGTGTGCACCCTTAATTCTCGAATACACCGAGTAAATCCATATTTCTCCATTGTTCTTCCCAATTTGATTCACTGCAACTTCCCACTCTCCAGTCAGTTCCTCCGTATCATATGACAGCTACCAACTAGGTAAGCTGAAGACTAATGCGCTTAATCATGAGACATGTGAGGACCATAACAAATAACAAAGGGCATACAAAGGGCATAACAACACACTTTAAGGATACTGCTATCAATCTTGTTCTGCTTGCCTGGGTGTGATAGGTTCGAATTGCTGGAATTGGCATGGGAGAGAGAATTTGGTACCAGTTCCATAAATAGAACATTGCAAATATTGCTTTCAACCAAAGCACCATCTTTAGTGAGATTTGGGATTCAATCTCCTGATAAGATGGAAGATACTTTAATGTTGCACTACATGGGTGGCATGGTATCTGGGCACCCAAAATCAGTTGTAATGCTCTAGAAACCTCTTTACCCTAATAGGGTCAGGCAGTATGGCAGTCAATTAATGAATGAATGAATATATGGAGGGCAGTGGTGTCCTCCTGGTAAAGGTGCTGGATCACTGATCTCAAGGTTGGGGGTTCAAGCCCCATTCTGAACGGTTTGTCACTGCTGTCCCCCCAGTGCAGCTAACTGGGTTATCAAAGGCCGGCCATGTCTCTCACTGTCTATGGTGTGAAGTTCATGTAAAAGAACCATTGCTAACTTTCGACAAGAGTGGCTGCATAGCCATCAGCATGTTTCTGCCTTGCAATGGAATGGGGAGCTGTCCAAGGTGTACTCTGCCCTTGCCCAGAGTCGGCCGAGATGGGCGCCAGCCTCCCTGTGACCTTAATTAGGATTAAGCGGTTCAGAAAATAAATGAATGAATATATGGAGGCCCAAGAAAGCATTTTTATAGCAAGATATTCTTATAAGGAAAATGATTGAAGTTAACTATATAAAATGCAGAATTTACAGAGGCATGTGAGTTTATATTCAGAAAAAGGTCTTATTCAGAGATCACTGTGCTAGTCAGAAGTGGCAATGTGATGCGTCCCTCTGATAGCGTCTTATTTATAGCAGTGATCTAAAAAAAAAAAAAAAAAAAAGAAAAAAAGAAAATGTGCTTTATATATATCAACTGCTTAGGCGTGTTTATTTCTAATCTGAATTCCTTTAAGAAAGGAGTATTACTATCTAGATTTTCAGAGGCAAGATTTTTATCTCTCAATAAGTAAAAGTTTCCAAAATACATGCATTTTAATCCTTTTCCAGAATTTAGTTATGTTTGTCTAGTCAACTAATTAAAACACACTTTAATCAAATACATAGATCTATTCCCAAAAGCTGTTTCTAAGAAGAAGAAAAAAACCTGACAGACATTTCAGTGGCGAGGTTTTCCCATCAGGGGGGTTAAGATTAAGAAAAAGGGAAGAATGGCCCCCTGCCGGGACAGTCACACTGAGAGGAGATGCTCTGTCTTTTCAGTTCTATGACAGACAGGTTAAAAAAAAAAACATCTCTGCCTAAACTCTCCAAACCAATTTATTTCTGCCCATGAAACAGATAATACATACATTCAAAGTTTTAAAACAGACAAAGAGAGCGTGGGGAAATACCTACTGTATAACATTACAACCAGATGGACATACTGTATATCAAAAGCTATTTTCAAAAAGATTTCAGGGTAAAGCAAGCCCAGGAAAGGGCAACTTCAGCAACTCTCAAAATGTCATTTATATTCATTTAATTTTGTTTTGACACTAACGGATCTTGACTTATAAACTGCGTGGTCTATTTCATCAAGCTCCATTTTCCAATTGGATGTTAATTAAAGCAACTTTCAGTGCAGCCACACAGACAAAAATGGCCCTAATATAATAAATTACATTCTTGCAGATTAATGAAAGAGCAAACACACGTGGATCACTTGGCTTCGGGACAAAAAAGCTGTTTTGTTAAAGCTGAAATCCTTATTATAGAGAGCAAACTAATATTAAATCTTCACATTATTGGACTGGAGCACTGGTGGCACGGTGCTGGATTACTGATTCGAAGGTCAGGAACTTAAGCCCTGGGCACTGGGTTCGATTCTTGGACACTGGAATTTCTGTGAGTTTTCATTTTCTCTTCATGCTTGCATGGGTTTGCTCCGGGTACTCCAATTTTCTCCCACAGTCCAAAAATAAACTTGTACGCCGATAGGCTGTTCCAAATGAGTACATCAAACGGACAACACATGTAAGAGGTTTTGGAGACAAAGTCAGAGAGGCTAGATTGAGATGGTCTGGACATGTACAGAGGAGGGATCGAGAATATATTGGTAGTAGGATGCTGAGGTTGGAACTACCAGGCAGAAGGCCTAGAGGAAGACCAAAGAGGAGATTTACGGATGTCGTGAAGGAGGATGTGAAGGTCGTTGGAGTAAGAGTAGAAGATGCAGAGGATAGGGTGAGATGGAGGCGGATGATTCGCTGTGGCGACCCCTGAAGGGTACAGCTGGAAGGAAAAGAAAAAGAAGTAGAAGCTGATAGGCTGTTCCAAGTCACCCCGAGATATGAGCGTGAATAGTTGTATATGTGTTGGCCCTGCAGTGACCTGATGAGCTGTTTAGGGCATACCCTGCGTTCTCCCAGAGTCAGTTGAGATGGCACCAGCCTCCCTGTCACCCTAATTAGGATTAAGTGGTAATAATATTAATAATAATAATAATTGAGTATTATATTAGGATCATACATACAAATACCATGTCAACAATGAAACATAAGGGAATTGCAAATAATCAAAATAAATTATAACAGTGTGTAGTCATACAATTAAATAATGGCTGCACAATCTATTTTAAAGTACAATACCCCTTTATGCATGATTTGTTTTGTTGCATCTAATAGCTGTGCTATTTTATATTATTAAACCTGAATATACTTTATCTGCTCATAATAATTTTCATCATGGAATCAATTGCTTTTTAAAAGCAAGTATTTAAACGATGCATGCTTTTCTTCAGTGTCTCTTCTGTCGTTCGAGAAACTACTGCTGAATTAAAAAGTACTGAATTTTCCTTCAAAATGATGACACACTCAGCAATCAGTGTGAAGACATAAAATGAGGATAAATAATATATTTTGGTGTCAAGAACCTGTGTGATTGGGAGCCACACACACAGTCAGGAACGAAAGACAAAACTCACCAGGATAATTCTGAATGCCATGTCAACATTCTGTTTTCATTAAGTAAGATGTGTCACCGGGAATTTAGCTCAGTTGGCCGAGCGTCCGCTTTATCACCTGGGAGGTCGGAGTTCCAATCCAGCCGCGTTCATACCATAAGACGTTAAAATGTGGGAGTTGTTGCTTCCTGCTTGGCGCTCAGCATCAAATGGATAGAACAATGCAATAACTGGCGCCGCATGGTGGCGACGAGCGCATTGAGCATACGCGTGTATGAAGTATGCGCTATACAAGCATCCATTTTATATATATATATAATATAATATATGGTTATTTCTATGAACCATTGGAAATTACGTAGGCAAAGATCAGTGGTGGCCTCGGCATTTTTTATTGCATCATGTTATTAATATCGTCAACTGAGAATTGACAAGGTCTATCTGCCATTTGATTCAAATGGCAGATAGACCTTGCTAATTCTCAGTTGTAATATGTAAACTCTGCTATGTATGTCCTGTGAAATTAGTCAGATCCCCAAATTCCCAGTTATGACCATACACCCTGTGATGGTTTCATGAAAAGGCCAACAATACATTCTCTTTATAACAACACTTCTCAAAAAGTTAACATTTTCATAGCAGGTGAGTTGTAAAAGACCAGATACTTTTCTCACCTAATGAACCAGATCACGCCGAGGTGTTGATGTTTGTCTCACGTTCTCTGCCATAATCCACAGTTAGCTACCGATTTTTACTAAACAAGCAAACAAACTTTAGTAAACTAAAACAAGGAGCACGCTCAGAAATGTATATACAGTATATGTTTTATTTGCAATTCTATATGTACGAAGAAAAAATAGTAAGTTATCATGCAAGCACAAACTAATAACAAGCAACAGTTAATTGCTAAAATTCATGTCAAACTGAATTTAAAATGCTTTCTTGCAGCTGTCAATTAAAAGAGGTTGCTGCTACGTTTCCACTCTCTCAATCATCATGCAGCAGACAAGAGTCCTGAGCTGCCACTTCTCATAGAGTCCGGAATAAGCTCAACTTCCAAGGATGGGGCATTTTTCAAGAATTTGTCCAATGAACATCTCGCTTTGCTACATAGAAAGCAGAGCATATTCTAAAAATCCTAAGACTTCAGAGAAGCTGTGCAGCAATGGATTTTAATCTGTTTTTATGGATCGTGCTACCATGGGAATGTATGAAGGAAAAATCCCATTAGACATGCTGCGGGAAATTATTACTAATTCTGAGTGAACTAACCATGAAGTTGAACACGTTGTACCAAGCTCTTTGTAATATTAATGTGGATACAACAGTACACATTTGATGAAATCTGTAGTGACATTTTTGAGGAAGGAATGCTTCCCTTGTAGTCTTATAGCAACTGCCACTGGTAAGAATGCATTTGGTTGGGATGTGTGTTGCTGAGGGATGTCAGCTCAAATTTCAGGGCTGCCAAAAGTATGCTACTGGACCTGTGAAGTGTCCCTGAAATAAAATTGGTGTTTATGACATACAAACCGGATTCCAAAAAAAAATTGGCACACTATACAAATTGTGAATAAAAACTGAATGGAATGATGTCGAAGCCCCATGTTTCCATATTTTATCCCGAATAGAACATAGATGACAGGGTCAAAAGTTTAAACTGAGAAAACGTATCATTGTAAGGGGAAAATGTGTTGATTTAAAATTTCATGGTGACAACAAATCTCAAAAAAGTTGGGGCAGGTAGCCTTAAGAGGCTGCAAAAGTCAACTGCACTTATAACGCACAGCTGAAAGACCAATTACCACTAATGAGGTCCATTGGCAACATGGTTGAGTATAAAAAGAGCTTCTCAGAGTGGCAGTGAACTCTCAGAAGCAAAGATGCGTAAAGGATCACCAATTCCCCTAATGTTGCACAGAAAGATAGTGAAGCAATATCACAAAGGTCTTTCCCAGCAAAAAAAATGAGAAAGAGTTTGAAGTTTTCATCATCTTCAGTGCATGACATCATCCAAAGATTCAGAGAATCTGGAAAAATCTCTGTGTATAAGGGTCAAGGCCAAAAAACCACACTGGATGCCCGTGATCTTTGGGATCCGGTTGAGACCAAGATGAAAGAGAATCTGAGAAAATAGGTAGAAATATGAGAGACATGTTCTTGTTGTGACGGGGCAGTGGTGGTCTAGTGGTATAGGGTGCTGGATCGCTGATCCAAAGGTTGGGGGTTCGATTCCCACCCTCCACAAGGTTGTCACTGCCCCCCCCCCCCCCAGTGCAGCTAACTGGGTTATCAAAGGCCGGCCATGTCTCTCACTGTCTATGGTGTGAGGCATGTAAAAGAACCATTGCTGACTTTCGACAAGAGTAGGCTGCAAAGCCGTCGGCGTGTTTCCGCCCTGTGATGGCCTGGCAAGCTGTCCAGGGTGTACTCTGCCCTCACCCAAAGTTGGCTGGGATGGGCCCCAGCCTCCCCGCGACCCTAATTAGGATTAAGCGGTTACAGAAAATGAACTGAACTGATGTTCTGGTTGTCATTTCAAAATGTATTACCTTTTTGGAAAATGTCTAAAATGTGTTAATAATACATCTTGTATTAGCCATGCATTTGCCCAATTACATGCTCTCTAGAATGCATTTAACCTCCTGTATAACATTAGTAACTAGTTACCATGATTGTTGATGGGAGGCGCAATGGGCAAATAAGAAAATCCCGGGTTCAAGCCTTGTTGTACCTGTTAAGGACATTTCTGTGCAAAGTTTGCTAGTTCTCCATGTCCCTCTCTGTGACCCGAATACAGGATAAGACAGTTTGGGAAGTAAATGAAATTAATGATGGTGAGATTTTGGCTGTGGGGCTTTCAATGCTCTGTTCCCCTTTTCCAACTATCCCTAACACAATGTTTGTGTATTAATTTGAAGGAAGTGGCATTT
Organism: Plotosus lineatus; assembly: GCA_024760905.1. Lineage (NCBI taxonomy): Eukaryota > Metazoa > Chordata > Actinopteri > Siluriformes > Plotosidae > Plotosus > Plotosus lineatus. The sequence continues at coordinate 66,893,516 of CM045733.1, read as the reverse complement.
GTATAAGTTATGTGTGAGTGCAGTTATGTAACAAGTGATCTTCTTGAAGAGGTGGTTTGACAACTTAAGATTGTTTTCTTCTGGAATGTCTTGGTACCTCCGATTGATTAAGATCACGTTCACACCATTGGGACTTCTCCATCAGAAAGTGTAAGTAATATAATTTTAACCAGCAGAAAGAAATGTCAGATTGTCATCACCACTACAAATAGTTGACCTTGGCTTAAACAAGTGTGGCATAAACTGTGAAGGACACTAATAATCTGGGACAAAGTCATCGTTGAAGTCAAATGCCATTGAGAAATCCTTCACAGCCAGCAAATAATTTGTCAAAATATTTATAGTTATCAATATTTGCAGGTTTGTAAATCTACTGCCACATTTGTTTAGGCTGGTTGATGGTATGGTGCATCTAAATGCTATTGCCTATTGTGCAAATCAGTCCAGAACTTCAACATGCAACACCCCACACACACACACACACACACACACACACACTCCACCCGCCACCCATTTCCAAAATAAATATGTTAACATAGGGACTTGAATTATGCTTCTCAAGCCATTTCACTTTAAACAAGGTGCTAACCCTTAACTGCTGTACAATGTGCTAACTTGGCTGGAACCTGACACCTTAGGTCACTTTTGATGAGGCTGTTTGCCAAATTAATCATTTCAAATTATAGACTGTGGAGAAAAATGACAGGCAGATTGCAAACATTGCCATATTTATGCACACAAGAGTCAGGACATTTATGGTCCAGAGATTGATGGAATCATTCTATAAGATCCATTGACCTACACTTATCATAATAGCTCCTCCAGTTTTTGAAGCAAGATTTCCAAAATAAAGCAGATTATAAAAATTAGAATTAACAGGCAGTCTAAGTGAGCATGCAATGACATGAGTCATACCAAATAATCAGGGAAAGTGTTGCATCCCATACTCTACACCCAAACTAACAAATGTCAAAATGACAAGCGTCTGTTTGTTGTATCTGCATGTGTGCTGCATAAAGACATGATTTCGGTGACAGCAAGTTCAGCAAGCAACATTTGAAATCAGTTCCATGCTTATTAGGTAAGACATTCCAAAGCAACATATCCAGCTGTCTTGAAGGATTTCTTGAACCAACCGCTCACTTTCCAGTGAACACCAATTAGCAAAAAAACCTGATCTATTTATCTACAAAATGACAGGTTTTGTGGAATGTTTTAGACATACAGTGGTTACATGTGATTATATCTACTCCAACGTTGGTCCAAGAAAGGAAAACCTGTGAACTGGCAGGACTGCCATAGGTGCTCACTGCTCACTGTGCACTGGAAGTGAGTGCTAATATGTCTGGTCTGATCCCGAAAAAGATGTAATAACTTCTAAAATGCTGGTTGTGAAAGAAAGGTATCAGACACAGTGCATTGTAACTTGCTCCACATGGGGCTGAGGAGATGTTGTATATTGCAGATACTATTACAAATCACAGATTGTACACTATGGTGAACTTAATCAACTTGCACAAAAACTGGAGGGAAATAAGTCGAAAACAGATCAGAAGAGATTAAGTCCTTTGTGTGATTTGTTAAAACCTGGCAACCATTTACTACCGTTTCTCATCAAAACTTAAAATGCAGTGTAGGATTATTAGCAAAAACGCAGTAGTATTAAGTACAGTCCAACAAAAGAAAAAAAAAAAAAAAAACTACAAGTATGTAGGCTTATTTTTTTGGTAAACATGAATAATTTAATCATTTCTATTATATAATCATTTTAATTATTATATTTATATGTAGCATTCCCCACTACAATAAGCTTCATTATTTGCTTTGGGATATGCAGTGGTACCTGATGTTTGATGTTATTGGATTGGCAGAGCTTGAAGTGTTGTTGTATTGGTGGTTTCTGTGGCTATGGAGACTTTAGTACTTGCTAGAGGGCAGTTGTCTTCAAGGGAATCTGTCAGGATGACATAAGAGAAAAAGGATTACTGTACGGTTTCACCCTCACCCCTTTCCTCCAGTGAGCAGTTCTTTTATTCCTTTCATAATGATACACCATCCACTGAGAGCACTCGTTGCCTTCCAGCCACAAGTGTTTGGTTGTGCTTCTTCTCTGGGGCCGGTATTGCTTGCTGATGTTTTTGTTAGCTCCTCACATGTTCTGTGTGGTCCTTGTCCATAATGTTGCTCTCCAACCTCCACATGACAGTAGTGAACTGAAGAAAAATAAATATAGAGGCCATATTATGAAATGAAACTTACTCATCAGCAGTAAGAATTGGAAATTAAGACAGGAAATCATTAAAAAAATAGCAACACACGTTCTGGAACTAAAATTTACCTCGACCAAAACACTTAGGAAATTCCAGTGTGTGGAGACAGAAAGAAAGGATCTCCTCATAGCAGCAACTCTTGACGGCTTACAGAAAAACACCGTCTGACAATTGACTTTGTAGAAACTTCATCATGCAGCAAGGCAGGTAAGTCTGTTGGGTTTTTACCCCCGAGCCTCATGGCTCATCAGGCCGGTGCTTATCCCCGGTTTCCATAGCGTGAAGCGACCAGGAGTTCAACTCCCCCTGGATGGGACGCTAGTCCATCACAGGTTTACCTTCCCAGTATATTTTTACTGGTACCCATTTATACTGCTGGGTGAATAGAGGCACACTTGTGGTTGAGACCTTGCCCAGGGGTCTTAGCACAGTGAAGGTCTCAGTGGGATTTGAACTCAGAACCTCCCGATCATGAGCACAGCACCCTAACCACTACGCCACCGACCCCATCATGCAGCAAGACAATGATCCAAAACATACTGGTGACACAATAAAGGACTTCATTGAGGCTAAAAATTGAACCTTCTAGCCAAGTCCTGATGGGACCTTAACCACGTGAGCCTATATCAATGCCAGAGCATCGCAAGGCCAACACTCACCAACTATTAAGCTGCAAGTATGGAATGAAAGATGAAAATAAATAATATTCTCTCATATTTATCTTTTAAGCTCAAACTCAAATATATTGCATGTAAGAAGAAAAAAAAACATGTATAGAATTTTCAAAGTACAGTAATTTTAGAGAAGTCTCCATTTATTCTTCTGTGATCATATATTTGTGTTTTTTAAATTAATAAATTATGATGATTGAATTACATGATTCAGAGTTCAAATCCCAGCACAAGGCCTTTCTCTGCAAAGTTTCCACACTCTTCTTATGCTTGTGTGTGTGTGTGTGTGTGTGTGTGTGTGTGTGTGTGTGTGTGTGTGTGTGTGTGTGTGTGTGTGTGTGCGCGCGCGCGCGTGTGTGTTTCCTTTGGGTGCTTTGGTTTCCTAATACAATCTAAAACTATGAAGACCTCTCTCTGGTGTACCCCATATCTCACCTAGGATTGTGTGGAATGTGTTCAAAATGTGATTGTGCTTCAAAAGTTATTTCCTGTTCTATGTTTTTCTCAAACATACCTCAGGTACTTGACATAGGAACAGCAGATTGTGAGGACAAGGTTGTAAATAAATTCTTCAA
>CM045733.1:66822500-66885000 GCA_024760905.1 Plotosus lineatus | reverse complement strand
TATCATAGATCTTGTCTCTACGTGCAATGAGTTGGGTCTTAAGCTATGGAGCTTCCATTGATCTACTAAAAATAAAGATCTACACAAGGTCAATGACAAAGAATGTCTATGTGAACAAGCATAAAGCTTCTTAAGATCAGAATCGGATCCTGAACGAGTACAAATCGAGAACAGTAGCAACTGGTTCTACTGGCTTATTTTAAACTTAATTCTTCTATAATCACCTGAAGAGAGAGGATGGTTTCACCACCCCTCGAAACAGATCTGTAGTGATAAATGGAGTTTCAATAGAAAGTCTTTGTCCTGTTCTTTTATTTTTGTATATATATATATATATATATATATAAATAAAAGTATTGAAGGAGTACATTTTTTAAATTCAACTGTGACGTTCCATGTCCAGAATGTTGCCCAGAGTAGTGGCTTTGAAGGGTATTTCTGACTCTAATGTGTTGGGAAAACCAGTACATTACCAGTCAATGAAGAAATATATATATATATATTTTTTTTCCTTGACTATATATATATTTCATTGCATTCGGCAATGCAGTCACTTTGATCCTCATCATGCTTCTGCATAAAGGATTATAAGGAATAGTTCTATTAGCATGAAGAGAACGGTCTCTTTTATCTATAACATTAAAGTTTATTGGTTGCTAATGTAACATAGAGATTTATACCTCCCTCGACACAAAAAATATTCATCAGAGTAATTTCTAAAAGACGTCTTACACGTAGGTCAGTCTTGTTCTGTAGGACAGTCTTACACATGTGCACCGGTTGCATCAGGCTTTAAATCCTGTAGTCATCAAGGGAGATTTAAATATCTAAATCATATTAAATAAGAAATGTGATAAAAGTCTTATTTTATGCATTTGAGTGTTTGGTAAAATGGCGTTCCATTTTATGCTTGCTCAAATATTATAGTAATACATTTTGTGTAATACTTATAAAAATAATTTTGTAAAACAAAAATGTATTCATCAGGTTTCTGTGCTTCCTGAACAACTTCTTCAAATGGACGGGGAAAAAGCATCTTGTTTTCAGAAGGGTGTCCCACTTAAGCCATTATGACAAGAATGTAGGGCACATTTGAGAGTATAGAGGGTTCGACTGGAAAAGCTTTCAGTATAGTTGAAAAGATTCATTGGTGTGATGAAGTTCAGTGCATCGAGAACTCATTGACTCAAATCCCTCATGCCTTGTTAAATGGCATTGCAACTCCACAGAGACTTGCTCCAAACTCACAAGGCAGATGTTGTTGCCGAAAGCGAGAGGGTCTTGTGGAGCAGTGTGATCCTCCAGGACCAACCAAAGCAAACACAAAGCAGATTTTCATTGAGCTTTCCCTGTTGCTTGGCTCTGCTTGGCTCTGTAGTGTCCACATGGAAACTAACTGCGGGTGAGCAAACGCCCTTAAGTGAAAACCACAAATGATGACAAGGACAATCAGACAGGGTGATGGAGGATTAGGATGAAGAGTGCTAATTCTCCATAGCCATGAAAAATAATTAACTTGCATACACCTGTGTACATTCTGTTTTTTTTTTTTTTTAACTGCTATATGGCATCTTTCAAATGACTGTTATGTGTGTGTGTGTGTGTGTGTGTGTGTGTGTGTGTGTGTGTGTGTGTGTGTGTGTGTGTGTGTGTGTGTGTGTGTCTTTAGTTTGAGCTGGAAATCAACAAAATGTGAATATCTTGACGGGGTAATTCTTTTTTACGCCATTTATATACTGTATATACACTACCAGGTCAAACCCGAAATAAATAAATAAATACATAAATAAATAATACAAAATAAAAAAAAAACATAATAATAATAATAATAATAATAATAATAACCTTTGTATGTAATTGGGCTACAGGGGAGTGACAGGGCAGTGGTGGCCTAGTGGTATAGGGCACTGAATCACTGATCCAAAGGTTGGGGGCTTGAGTCCCACTCTCCACAAGGTTGCCTCCCCCCCCAGTGGGTTATCAAAGTCCGGCCATGTCTCTCACTGTCTATGGTGTGAGGCATGTAAAATAACCATTGCTGACTTTCGACAAGGGTAGGCTGCAAAGCCGTCAGCATGTTTCTGCCCAGTGATGGCCTGGTGAGCTGTCCAGGGTGTACTCTGCCCTTGCCCGGAATCGGCTGGGATGGGCGCCAGCCTCCCCATGACCCTAATTACGATTAAACGGTTACAGAAAATAATGATGATGATGATGAACCTTTGTATGCAGTTGGCCTACCATTAGCCGTAACAACAGGAAATAATCACCATTACATTTTTTTCCCAACAAACCTAAGAAAGATCACAACAGATATTTCTACCCGGAGTTATCTTAGCTTTTCAACACAATCTTGAATTAATGGTGCAAAAATCTAATCACTCCATTATGTCTTCTCCTGCACATCCCAAAGACTTTCAAAAGGGTTAAGGTGAGACCTCTGTGGTGCCAGTTCATGTGTGAAAATGGTTCCTCCTGCTTTCTGAACCACTCGATTTGAGCTTCAATTTTATATCTGTGCCATGAAGGAGGAAAAGGTTCATTGATGTGATAACCTAGTCATTCAGTACATTCAGGCCATCAGCTGACTTTATTATGATTATTATTATTATTATTATTATTATTTTTAACCACCTAATGTTGCTGAGCCTTAACCTGAGCACCTGAAGCAGGAATGTCATGATGATTATGTAATTAAGATTAATAGCATAACAGTCCAACACAATATTTAAGTGTGTGGCTTTTTTGCTGGGCAGCAAATACTCAGATGCCATTTTCTTTTAGTAATAATTTATGGCATTTTTAATTATATGACAGGCTGCCAGCCATGTACACAAATCATATTTGCTGAAAACCTTGCAAATTTGGCTTTGTCTGTTTGGTTCTTCAAAAATCAAGGAAAATTGAGGGGATTTAATTATCTCAAACTGCTTACAGCAGCTGAGTGCAGAATCCTGTTATCAAACCTAAATGTCACTGCCTACAAATTATACCATTTGCTGCTATCATCACAGGAATATAGAATGCTATTTATTCTAAAACTCACCTTGAAATTGTGGGGAAAATGCATTTTAACTTTTCAAACCTGCATACATCCAGTGTTGGGAAGTTTACTGGGTCTGTGTACATCACCAAGAATACGTACTGGCTGGCTGCCCGCCCTACTGAAGCACTGACATTGTCTCGTGAATATTCATAAACTTTAACTGGCTGGCTCATGCATAGATACTTTAATTGATGGTTTTAGTGGTCTCAGGCTAAGTTGGCTGTATTTCAGTATTTAATTGGGGTTCAGGTGAGGGAACAGCAGCAGTTGCCGATTCTGTTAACCATTTTTGTGTTGATTTGGACATATGCTTCAGATATTTGTTTTACTGGAAAATGCAGCAGTGACTCAGATTTAATTCTCTGGCAGATTTTTCTTGAAGCAGTCGTCCTATTTCAGTGAATAGATAATGCCATATACAGTACATTGAAAGTTTTTTAAGGCCTTTGGATGAAAAACAAACCCACATTATCATAGAACCCACACCTCTCTTTTTAAGTTATTCTTCTGTTATGTCAAATCCACACTGAGTGGTTATTGCCAACGAGCACTATTTTTATTTCATCAGATCTTAGAATAGAGTTTTATTAATGTTTCATAAGCTCCACGTACTGATATTTGTGGTTAAGTGACAGAGAAGGCTTTTTTATTTGGTGGAAGTTATTTCTTGATGACAGATTTATTTTCTTTGAATAAATTAATTTCAATTAAAGATTCAAGTCTAGTATGTTCAATATGCAAATCGAAGGTGGATGTTAAAAAAAAAAAAAAAAACAATTTCTCCACTTACTTTTTCTTCCTATTACTGTATTTGCATGTAGCAATAATAATTTGGGAGAACGGTGAGTATGTGTGCTTTTGCATGTACACACAAAATACTAAGAAATATCAAAGACCCAGCATGACATCATATGCATATGCCTATATACACAACTGGGATTTTGAGACCTACCTCAATGTAATGAGCCCCTTGACAGCATTCACCTCATTTGTTAAATTGTCTAATTAAAAAGACATTTAGTCACAAATAAAACCTGTGTGCATTAAATGAACATATCTCCTATGGTTACAAGTAGTGATTCTGTACTGAAAAGAATGTGCTTATGAGCATTTATCAAAATGGTCGTATTCCAAGGGTTTAAAAAAGAATGAAAGAAAGGCATCAAGCAGTATGCAAATCACTCAATGAATAAAATCTTACAGGCAAAAGGTTTGCATAAATAATTTTAAAATAGCAGAATTAGAAACCTGCCAGTACTTGGCCATTTGACCAGCCAAGTCACTACACCTGATTTTACAGAACAACACACATGCTACTGCATATACAGCCTCATTCACACATGGAAATTAACCTACTAATGTGATGCCTATGTTATGTCACACTAATCAGTAAAAATTTGATGTATGTTAGGACATATGGAAAAAATAAATAAATAAGTGAAAGCAGAGTAACAGTTGTCATTGCTGTCCTCCAATGCAGATAAATGGGTTATCAAAGTCTATGGTGACAGGCTGTAAAAGAATCATTACTGACTAAGAGCAGGCTGCATAGCCATCAGCGTATTTCTGCCCTATAATGGCCTGGCGGGCTCTACAGTGTGTAATCTGCCCTCGCCCAGAGTCAGCTGAGATGGGTGCGACCCTAATTATGATTGAGCGGTTCAGAAAATGAATGGATAAATGAATTTAGAGTCAAATACCGTACTTTCTGGATTATAAGTCACACTTTTTTCCTACTTTGGCTGAAGGTGCGACTAATACTCCAGAGAGACTTATATATGAAATTATTACATATAATTCTGTTCGTCATCATCAACATAATTTCACATGTTTGTTATTTTTACACTCACAACCACAAGAGGGCACTCTAGGCTTGGTACCAGTACCTGCTCATCCACCACTGAAGAATCTTCTTCTTTTACTTTCGGCTGCTCCCTTCAGGGGTCACCACAGCAAATCATCCGCCTCCACCTCACCCTGTCCTCCGCATCTTCTTTTCTGACTCCAACGACCTTCATGTCTTCCTTCACCACATCCATAAATCTCTTCCTCGAGGCCTTCTGCCTGGTAGTTCCAACCTCAGCATCCTACTGCCAATATACTCACTATCCCTCCTCTGTACATGTCCAAACCATCTCAATCTAGCCTCTCTGACTTTGTCTCCAAAACATCTTACGTGGGCTGTCCCTCTGATATACTCATTTCTGATCCTATCCATCCTCGTTACTCCCAAAGAGAACCTCAACATTTTCATCTCTGCTACCTCCAGCTCTGCCTCCTGCCTTTTCTTCAGCGCCACTGTTTCTAATCCAAACAACATCACTGGCCTCAACACTGTCTTGTACACTTTTCCCTTCATTCTTGCCGACACTCTCCTATCGCACATCACACCGGACACTTTTCTCCAACCATTCCAGCCTGCTCATCCACCACTGAAGAATATATATAGTATATACTGTGTATATATATATATATATATATATATATATATATATATATATATATATATATATATATATATATATATATATATATATATATATATATATATTTATATATTTTTATATATATATATATATATATAGGGGATTTTCTGAGTAGATCCTTCCGTAGAAGAGTGCTCAATACTTTTTGGTAGAGCAAATAAACAAAAATAAAAGAACAGGACAAAGACTTTCTATTGAAACTACATTTATCACTACAGATCTGTTTCGAGGGGTGGTGAAACCATCCTCTCTCTTCAGGTGATTATAGCAGAATTTATATATTTATATAATTTAGATATTCTGCTATAATCACCTGAAGAGAGAGGATGGTTTCACCACCCCTCGAAACAGATCTGTAGTGATAAATGGAGTTTCAATAGAAAGTCTTTGTCCTGTTCTTTTATTTTTGTGTATATATATATATATATAGATATATATATATATATATATATATATATATATATATATATATATATATATATATATATATATATATATAGCTGCATTTTGCAGTTTTGGGCCTTTTCTATCTGACTGTGTAAAAAGCTCATTTTTGGACACAAGAGCCTACTTTCGGTGGAGTGGTTCACATATATGTATATCTGTGTATAAATTTTCCAAAATCTGTAGTATCTATTTACTTTTGAGATTCTTCTGCTGTATACGTATGACATGGGTAAATCTCTAGGGTGGATAGTGATCATGTTTGTAAAACTAATTAATGTTAACTAAAGTGTACTGTGTATTCTCTCACACATACAGTGATTGTAAAATTTTACAAGAATTTCCATTTGCCAGGATACAATGACAAAGGTTATTGTAGGTTTTTTTTTTTTTTTTTTTTTTTAAACCACGCTGTGATACATTTTAATGTGCAAATAACAGAATGAAAGACAATGGACGTACTCATCATGCCAATGCTGCAACAATAAAAATTGACAACAACAAAGATTAGTTCAGAGTGCTCACTAAGACACCAGCATCAAACTTAAACTAAGTTTGTTAAACTAAGTGGCTAAGTGGTCAACATGTCTTCCTCAGACCAAGAAGGTCCTGGATTCAAATCCTGGGATTTGGTGTTTCTATGTAGATTTTGCATATTCATACTCTGCTTTCACGGGTTTCCTCGAGATACGCTGATATCCTTCCATAGACCAAAGGTAAGCACATTATTTTAACTGGCTGTTCCAAATTGACCCTAGTGTTTTAGCCCTGATATGGTCTGGGGAGCGATGGAGAGTGTAACCTGCCTTTGTCCAGTGTCAGCTGAGATAGGTTCCAGTCTCCCGGTGACCTAAATATCACAAATCAGAGCTCCTTAAACAGGTATAACCTTAATTTGAGGACAAAGTGCTTAAACACTTTTAAAAATAAAGTCAACTTATTTTGTACTTGCTTGCTATTGATTTGAAATCAATTATTGAAAGTCTGCACAGACATCTGCTGGTGCAAAGTTCTGCCAGGACTGTATTGCATTCATATTCACTTTCTCTACATTCTTTTTTTTTTTTTTTTTTGCCTTCAGTAAATAAAAGTTCCATAAAAAACAACTTAAGTGACTAACCATCAAGAACATTCAACTTTTTGGCTCTTAAAATGATTAGTCACTTTATGTTTGAGGTCATTATCTTGCTGTAGTATGAGACATTTGATTGGATCTAAGCAGTTAAGATAGATCAAGCAAAAAGACAGTAAAACAACTGAGCCGCTACTACTCTCAGCCATACATGCCCATGCCACCCTGTTTCACAGATGAGATAGCACGCTTTGGATTATATGCATGATTATGTTCTCTTTTTTTCCCTACATATTCTCTTTCTGTCACACTGGAACAGGCTGGCCTTCATCATCTCCTCTTTATGTACTTTGCAGCAGCCCCAAACTTGGCCTTTCGGTTCTTGAGGCTTATCTATGTCATACACATTGTGTAAAGTCCTCTGAGGTCATGTTGGCGTATTCATTTCTTTTCAAGTAATCTTTGACATATCTGTGCCTACATCCTGCAAGTTGTTTCATAAATGAAAAAGTCTTTGGTCCTCTAATACAATACTGTGGTCTCTTATGATTTGCCACCGTTTACTATTGAAAACATCAGTAGTGTACTCTTGAGTCAAGTATCAGTTTATCAAGTATTTCATTTTTGCATTTTATACACGTACAGATTTTAGATTTTATTTTTGAAATAAAGTGTTGACTAAAATATGTGTTTGAACTCATTTTGGCCTTAAATGAATTATTAAAAACTGGTTACATTTTCTTTTTGCATGGTTTATTATTCCATGTTCACTTTAAGATTACACATTATTTTTATTTTAGATCTAGATTAACCATTACTTCAGGAATAGAAGGTGCCTCATTTAATAGCTACTGGCAGTGCATGTTGAGTTAAATGTATTACTCTAAGTGTAACTTGGGACACCTTGTAATGATAAGACATGGATTTTGCACAAATTAATTTTGTTGAAACTGAAAAAAAAAAAAAAAAAAAGATTTGCTCATACAATTTTTTAAAGTTTGATTTTTTAACAGACATAACATCATTGCATGCATACAGTAAAGTATTCGACTTGATAAGCGCCCAGAGCACTTAAAAAATTGGAGTGGGTGGACGCTTATTAAAATGGATACCAGCAGAGTGGAATGGTAAGTGCTTATTCCCATCGAAAGTGGAAAACATGAATAATAACAGAACAATAAAAGAATTTTACTGGTATTTGTGTTATTCATTTTGTGGTATCAACCAAACTACTTACATGAAAGCTGAAAATAAACAGAAAACAGCATAATTAATAAAACAAACAAACAAACAAACAAACAAACAAAAATGACCCTTTAATTTTCCCTCCCGGTGCTGTTCCTTTAAATATTTCCCCCAATGTAAAATGGAGCCAATCAACACAAAGGTCAACTTTAGCACATAGCACAAGAGCACATGGCCAGGAATATCTTTAAATGTATGACGTTTGTGAGCAGGAGAATAGAGTGAAAAATTATCATTCTGATTAACAACTTCTATTGGGAGTAGAATTACATTGGCCCTTCCTTTTAAGAGCAGCAGATTACAGTTCCAAATGGTTTTCCTGGAACTGAAATCTAGACCAAACTTTATTTAAATACTAGGCGAAGAAAAAGTCCTCCTTATCCAGCTATTCATGTTACTAGGTAAGGTAAAGAGAATTCTAGAGGACTATGAGCAAGAAACAAAGAGCACTCTGCACAGGCAAGTTGAACAATCACATGGTTAACTCAGACATGCAAAAAAAAAATCTCATTCCCGTCACACCCAAGGACAATTTAGAGCAGCCAGTTGACCTAAACTTCAGACAAAGCCTTCAGACTTTGTGAAGAAAACAAAGCACCAGGAAGAAATCCATGAGGCTTCTCCTGTGAGGCAACAGTATTAATCACTGCATAACCATACAAGGTACTTTCTATTGTAAAATATTTCCTCCATAATTGTTTGACGTGCTGGACTACTTTGCGAGAAGTAAAGTTCTACTGACCAATTAATTCTCAGAGGGTACTACATATTGTTCAGTTCTGTAAAGTGTCGAGTTATAAATGCAAGTCCATATGTGTAGGAGTAAAAGTCTAAATGTGCATGGTTATAGTTGTTTATGGAATTAATTAACTTCAGGTTATCAATGTAATGTAAACAGCATTTCTAGATAATGAGCTGTAAGGTTTCTTGTAGTTGAAAAAAAGAGAAATATTTTCATATTTAGATAATGTAATGAAGCTTAGTGAAACTGCTCAACTGCAATATTGTGATTGCTTTCTTTAAAAAAAAGAAAAAAAAAAGAAAAAAACCTTGATGGGAAAATTAATTATTGCTATTTTCTTTGGGTTTATTTGGGCAAGATTGGAAATTGCTGATGTTAGCGTGACTTAACTCCAGAAGTCCTAAAAGAGCTCAGAAACTACAGACTTTTTTCTTGCTCAACTGAATGAATTATTCGTGAACAACCTGATCAAGTAACTGTGAACTTCATGTGAGTTTTCTACATTTTGTACAGTATACTAAGTTTTTAAGCACAAAATGCAGAAGTTGTAAGGAGAATTATACATGAACAAAGGGTATGTACCATTTTTTCAGTGTTTATAAAGCACTTTGCTGCAATATATGTACAAAATACACACATTATGCCTCATGTACCAACTGCTCTGAGTCAGAATTTTTCTCATTTTCTCGCAACATTTTCTTATCTATGATTTATTTTTAACTCCGAACAGAATCTTTGTGCGTGCTTTTCTGTGCAACAATCCCTCACTCACTTATTTGCCAAACTATTTAATCCAACTAGGGTCATGGGGGTCTTAGTCAACAGTGTGAGAAGGCAGGGTATTGCCCAAGCAGATCGCGAGACCATTACACAAACAACCATTCACACTCACACCCACGCATAGGGCAATTTGGAACAGCCAATTAGACTGATGTGCACATCTTCAGACTGTGGGTGGAAACTGAAGTACCCAGAGGAAGCACACAGAAGTACAGGGAGAACATGAAAACTCCACAGAGAAACACCATGGTACTACAAGCAATATGGACCAATAACGTCTTAAATGGAGAATTATGAAGACAGGTTTTATAGATGAATGCGGAAATCAACTAGTGCAAGGTAACAAACATTATACCCAGTATTAACCTTTCCTTGTTTTGCTTCAGAGCAGAGGTGAGCATAGACAAGACTTGTTTATTTCTTCCTTAAATGTTCCACTACTACTTTTACAACACCAGCCTTGAACACCTACAAACAATTTTGCAGATTATATTATGGCACTGGTGTTTTGATCATATGCATCATATGCATATGTTAGTACAGACGTTCCCCGACTTACGGTCATCTGTTTTACGGTTTTTCAATTTTACGTTTTATTTTAAGTTATTTAGTGCTTCCTAATGGATAAATGAGTGAATGAATGAATGATTGAATGAATGAATGAAATGATTCATTCATTCGTTTGCTGAATAACTTAATCTTATTATGGTCTGAGGAAGCTGGAGCCCGGTACACACAGACACAAAAAAACAACCATTTACACATTTAGGCACATTTTGGGAACAGAAAAAAAAGAAAAAGAGAAAAAAAAAAACAATTAGCCTAGAGTGCATGCTGTTGTGTTGTGGGAGGAAACCAAAGTACAGTACCCAGAAAGAACGCATGCACACAAGCATGCGGAGAACAAACGCCACACGAAATTGCCCTCGCAGACCCCTTGCATTATTAAATTTACAAACAATTCTTTTAGCATAGATCTTTATTTTGTGGATCATTAAATAATGTGAAACTCTCTGTCTTCCTAGAACATCATGGTAATCCTTTGAATATCAATGGGACCGTGCATTCATGTTATTGTATATGCAGATTTTCCCCTGTGTTCATGTGGGTCTCCTCCTGATTGTACAATTTCTTCTGAAATCCTCATCTGCATGACTGGAAGAGAAAATGTTATGGAATTGACAGAATGGTTTATGAATGGGGACAACTGATCTACATGGACGGTTATGGTGTGTATAAAGAGACATCTGGATATTCCCGGAAATCGGAGAACTGTAGACCTTCTAATCACCTGCTCAGTGGATGCAAATTATCTAAATATATGACTCAACTTCTTTACAAATTGATTACAAATACAGTGATTTATGACAGGATGTTAAAGCTTGACACATAGTATTTTTTAATTGTTTTTTTTTTTTTTTTTTTTTTTTTTTTTTTTTTTTTTTTAGGGGTGGTAGAAAGTTGGTGTATAGACATTGATGTGGTTACTTATAATCAAGGATTGAATTAAAAGTATATTTATGAATTTGCAATCATTTGCAAGGTTTCATTACTTTCATTAAAGACTGACCAAGAGTTGCAACAGTGTTATTAAAGATCAACTGTTAATGGTAATCAGAGGGCACATCACATCTGGCCCAAGGATAAGCAGAAGTCATGATGACTGGCAAGGCCCTGACTGCACTGGCCAGGTGCAGAATGGGAGGAGACCTCCCTGTTAACACATGGCAAGACACTCAACCTGGGAGATTAATGGCTCTGAATACATGGCAGCTGAGCAACTGGGAATCGCAAAGTATAATTGGCCCGGGCCAAATATGGTCACGGACAGCTGTTCATAGCAGGAGCCAATCACACTCCGTCATCTCTGTAGTGGCTCATCCTAGGTAAATGAGCACCAAGTGATGATAAGTCACCAATGTCTGCACTTTAAATAGTTCAAAAAATACAAATTGAAATAATTCTCTCTTTTGAGACATACTTACTGTTTACTGTATATTTAGGTTTTGTGGCAACCTTGTTATGCTAGTTTGCAAATCTTGTCTGGATGATTTTTTCTTTTTTTCATTTTGTGATACTGTATTAATCCTGCAAGGGAAATTATTTCCTCTGCATTCAACCCATCCAAAGTAAACACACACACGCACACTGGGAGCAACAGCAGCTGGGGCTTGGGTGCATATAAATATCTATATAAAAATATTTAACAGTTATTTAATTTTAAACCTGTTCAGGAGCATTTTATATTTTATATAGATAAAATTTTTCATATAGAAGATATATATATATATATATATCTTCACTTTCCATGGTTAATTGGGACCGAGATCCCCCCCACGACCGTCAAATTCCATGAGGTAGGGTCAACCCATCCTTGACTGACGTATATGTACATGTATAAGTGTATATAGTATCAAAAAATACATATTCAACGTTATAAATGCTTATAATAACAATTAAACATTCTAAATAATGCATAAGATGTAAATAAAATATAAATACATACACACACATACAGATGCACGTCCACCACTCAGATGCGCACCTCACAGAAAATTTTAAGTATTTTTTTTTTTTTTTTTTTTTTTGCATAATTGGCCTTGTTTTGCAGCATTTTCCTTAACTTTTTCCCAATCTTTCCTTAATTTCCTCGTTTTTTAATTCAATGAATATTAAATGCATGCGTGCGTGCGTGTTTCTACATGGAAAATAATATACTAGTAAGAGTAGTAGAGTAATAGAGTCCAATAGACCCAACAGTCATGACATACACGCTGCTGATTCTAAAAAGTTGAATCACTAATTGAAAGAGGTGTGTTCAAAATAATAGCTGTGTTGAGTTCAGTTCATGTTCAGTTGTGACTTTATTCAATTTTGAAAAAAAAAAAAACAGGTGCCAATTATTGCCCTTATTGAAGGAAGGAAGGCAGCAAATGTTATACATACTGGTTATAGAGTATTTTACTCTGAAATTCTGAGGAAAACAGGTCGTTCCAGATATTGTTCAGAAGAATGACATACTTTGATTAAAAGTTGATTGGAAAGTGGAAAACATATAAACAAGTGCGGGAAATGACATGCTGCCAAGTGAAAATAATCCGAAATGCTTTAAAATGGCAACCAAAATGTGAAATACATGGAAGAAAGCAAGAAAACTACCATTTTATTCAATGGAAGAAGAACCAAAATGGCCAAGATTCAGCCAACAATCAGCTCCAGGAAGATCAAAGAAGGTCTACAGTTACCTGCGAGTACCGCGACAATTAGAAGATGACTATGTGAAACTGAGCTACCGGCAAGAAGCTGCCACAAAGTCCCACCGTTGAAAAAAAAAGACGTGCTGAAGGGGTTACAATTTGCTAAAGAGCACATTGACTGGCCTGAAGAGAAATGGAGCTACATTTTTCGACTGATGAAAGTTAGAGAGCTCTTTTTGGGTCTAGTGGACAGAGACAGTTTGTCAGACGACCCCCGAAACATTGAATTAAAGCCACAATACATTATGAAGACAGGAAAGCTTGGTGGTTCAAAACGTCATGATTGGGAATGTTTCTCATACCATGGTGTCAGACCTATTCATCACATACCAGGGATCATGGATTAGTTTGTATACATCATGACACTTGCAGATTTCATGCTGCCTTATGTTGAAGAAGAAATGCCCTTGAACTGGGTGTTCCAACAAAGCAAAGACCCCAAACACACCAGTAAACAGGCAACATCTTGGTTCCAGACCAACAAGATTGATGTTATGGAGTAGCGGCAGAATTCCAGAACCTAACCCAATAGAAAACCGATAGGGTCGCATCAAAAATGCAGTTTCTGAGGTAAAACAAAAAAATACAAATACTGTGGAGCTTACCTCAATCATCCTGGGCTGGAAAACCTGCTCACCGGTGCCATGGTCTACTCCATGCAACACAGATGTGCAGCAGTTCTCAGAAACAGTTCAGTTCAGTTCATTTTCTGTACCCGCTTAATCCTAACTTGGGTCACAGGGAGGCTGGCGCCCATCCCTGCCAACTTCGGGCGAGGGCAGAGTACACCCTGGACAGCTCGTCAGGCCATCGCAGGGCGGAAACACGCTAACGGCTTTGCAGCCTATTCTTGTTGAAAGTCAGCAATGGTTCTTTTACATGCCTCACACCATAGACAGTGAGAGACATGGCCGGCCTTTGATAACCCAGTTAGCTGCACTGGGGGGGTTGGGGGGGGGGGGCAGTGACAACCTTGTGCAGGGTGGGACTCGAACCCCCAATCTTTGGATCAGCAATCCGGCGCCTTATACCACTAGACCACCACTGCCCCTGGTCTCAGAAACAGTGATTATACAAATAAATATTAGTTCAGTGTTTCAAAAGAAAACAAAAACATACAGCATTTTTCAGTTTAAAAAGTGAATGTTTGAGTTTGTAAAGAAGAAAATAGACACTGCTATTTTTTTTATCAGTCTAATATTCGCTTCTCTTCAATTTCTTTAAAGAAATAACAAATTTGATATATTTTTCTTCAAGTTTTGATTTGGAATAGAATGTGTCGTGTTCCCAATGCATTTGTGTTTTGGAAATAAAAACCATTATAAGGTCTTTGAGCTTTATTCACTTTTTAAACACACTGCGGTTATTTTGAACACAACTGTGTATGACATCGACAGCATCGGATCAAAAGTATTTGCGAAATCACTTCAATGCATGAATTTTAGAAGCAAACACAAAAAGTCAAATAACAAATTGAAACAATTACCATTGATGAAACTTCACGAAATTTTAACCATAGACGCACATGGTGTTCTACTTCCGGTATGACATCACAGTTTTGTTGTCTGCCAAGTCGCTGAGAGCAGACGAACCAAAACAAACAATGGGTCACAGATTGACGGAGATTGACAGTACCACAAAACAATTGATCGTAGATCTAAAACAACAAGCCACAGATGGACTGTTGATCAACACTGGAAAACTGTTCTATTCAGTGATGAATCTCAAGCAGTCATAGGGAAATAATCGTGTATTCTTGTGGCGATCAACAAATGAAGCATACCGACCCGAGTGCACTTGTGTTCCAAGCCAGTGGAAGTTGTCTGTTATGGTGTGGGGTTGTATCACTTCGTACGGTGTGGGGACTTTGCGCCAGGTCAATGGTAACATAAGTGCTGTCAAATACATTGACATTCCGGAAAACAATCTGTAGCCAGTTTTAGTTTCATTTCACGAGCAGACCCGAGAGGTTCCAATGACAATGCCCACTTCAATCAGGCTCGTATTACAATGGAGTACAAAATTCAAAACAATATTCATGGCATGCTTTGGCCGGCCCAGTGTTCCGATCTCAACATCATGGAAAATATTTGTCAGAAAATTAAGCATTGATTGATAAAACAGAGCCGCGAACATAAAAACACAAGATGGAATGTTTCATGAAATTCACACCATCTGGACAAATATCACATTGGATTACATGAGGAATCTATATTCATCCCTTCCGAGACGAATGCTGGCCTGTGTTCGACGTAAAGGCCAGCTGACCAAGTATTGAGGCAGGGATTTTAATGTTTTCTGTTATAATTACTCAATGGAAAATGTTAGGCGATTGTTTGTTTACGTCCGCCATCTTGGAAAATCGTGAATACTTTTGATCCGATGTTGTATACATAAACTGCAATCATTACTAATAAGAAAAATCCTCTCCCGGGAACATACGACACCCTGTTCACAGCATGCATTCACGTCATGTCTTTTTGACACCCACATGCTCATCTCATTTCACCAAAGTCCTTTTTCCTGCAGCAGATGTTTAAGACAATGTTAATATCCTAGTGACATTGAAGTAGAACTTTGCTATTCAAATGAGCTTTGCATCTTTCAATGCTAAACGGCCTCTTTAGTTGTCTGTGCTGTCGGTGCCTCTATAAACAGCTGTGACCCCATGCAGGAAGTCAGGCATCCCACTTCCTGTGGCAAGCTGTGTCGCTGGCTCTTCTGGCCAGAGATTGCTTTCTAATTGGTGTCCTCTCACCTCTTTATACGGAGATGCTTCTGTTTGACAGTTCTTGGCAGCAGGTGGAATGTCCTTGAAGAAGTCGGAAAAAAGTGAGATCAGAAATCTGCTATGTTAAAACACTTTCTCAGTTTTCTCACAAGGATGCCACCTGTGAGTGGACAGGAGGATGCTGCACCCTGACATTGTCATTTAGCCTCAACTTATTTAATCATTCTTTTTCAATTAGCTGTGCTGATAAAGAGGTCCCGCTTTTCACAAAGGCTTAACACCGGCACCACAATGTCCACGCTCTCCGTGATTCAAACTACATTGAGCTCCATGATTTATGAGCTTGCTTGGCACATTGAAGCACATCAAGTCTGTTAAGGTCTGTTAAGCTCTACAATGCTCTACTATGATTTCCACTTTCTATCATAATTGGTGTCAAATCAGAATAAATTGGCAGTGAAATATTTTCTCAGGATCATCAGAACTCCACAAAATTCCCTGAAGACCATCACAATTCGATCGCTCTCCATGCTCATCACGATGCTCTCACATTGTGGAGATTGAAGACATTGTGGCCCAGTGTAAACCCAGGTTTAGTAATCAAGAGTTTCATATGTTGGTGTCTCAAATACTTAAATGTTTTTAATTTACAAGTGCAATGTGCTAAATATTAAAAAAAACAACAACATCAACAACAACAACAACAACAACATAATACTTAACTCTGTATATTAGCTATGGTGGCATGCTAGTGCAGCATGTGTCATGAACTTGGTTCACGCATGAAAAATTCTGCATGAAATTTCAATGAACATTTCTCTTAGGTCAAATTGGGCTTTCTGTGGGTTCCCCAGTTTAATTTTACTTCCCACACAGAAAAGCAGTTGAATGAATGAATGCATTAAAATGCTCTGACTTTAAGTGTGAAATGCTAATGCTTAACAGATGCATTTGATTGGCTTTTGAGATATATATATATATATATATATATATATATATATATATATATATATATATATATATATATATATATACACAAAAATAAAAGGACAGGACAAAGACTTTCTATTGAAACTCCATTTATCACTACAGATCTGTTTCAAGGGGTGGTGAAACCATCCTCTCTCTTCAGGTGATTATAGAAGAATAAATTCTTCTTCTATATTCTTCTTCCATTCTTCTATAATCACCTGAAGAGAGAAAATGGTTTCACCACCCCTCGAAACAGATCTGTAGTGATAAATGGAGTTTCAATAGAAAGTCTTTGTCCTGTCCTTTTATTTTTGTTTATTTGCTCTACCAAAAAGTATTGAGCACTCTCCTACGGAAGGATCTACTCAGAAAATCCTATATATATATATATATATATATATATATATATATATATATATATATATATATAGAGAGAGAGAGAGAGAGAGAGAGAGAGCTATTCTGCAAAATGTTAGTTCAGAGTTATTACTGGGTACTCAGAAGCTTGTAGACATATTATGACAAAAAAATTGCAACACTTTGGATTTTGTAAAAGACTTTCACCTATGGGCCTGGCAAGCTGTCCAGGGTGTACTCTTTCCTCTCCCAGAGTTGTCTCAGATGGGCGCCAGCATCCACACAACCCTAATTAGGATTAATCAGTTGTGAAAATGCAGTGAGCCGTCCAGGGTGTACTCTGTACTCACCCAGAGTCGTCTCAGACGTGCGCGAGCCTCTCCATGACCCTAATTAGGATTAGTCAGTTGTCAAAATGCTGAATTACATCTATGAAGCTGAAAGTTTATATTTATGCTTTTTAAGTGAAACCATCAAGAAAAATCTACAGCTGAGGAAAAGTGTTGAAGTAATTTCACAGACACACTGGCTGTATCAAATGAGAGCAATATAAATACATATCTGAGCGCAGAGATCACTGTACACAGAGCACACATGTGGCTCATGAAAAACTTTGTATCATAGCGATTACAGCATGATGTATTTAAGTAAATAAGTAAATTTTAAGATGCATACACAAACTGCTTTATGCTTGAAATGGTCTTTACACTATTACAACAATCAATATCTGAAATCATCTGAGGTCACTGTAAGAACAATTTAATTACTGCCCCATGGTCTGCTGGGAAATATCCAATCAAATGCTCCCATGTGTGTACCTGCTCATGCATGACTCTTATGTGTACATAGCTGCAACCAGAGAATGTGTGGAGGTGGTTTGATTTTATACCAGCCTCCAGTGGCAGGGGAGGGGCTAATCCAAAGCTCTGAAAAGGTGTTACTTGAAGATTTTGCAAACTTTCAAGATTCCAAACTCCAGTTTTAAATGTGACAACTAAAAAACATCATCAATTGCATACCATACCGCTAGACTTAACTTGGAGAGCCATAATATGGCAACAAAGTTTGATTTTTATATATATATATACATATATATATACATATATACATATATATATATACATATATATATATATATATATATATATATATATATATATATATATATATATATATATATATATATATATATATATATATATATATATATATATATATATATATATATATATATATATATATATATATATATAGTGATCTCGCCTAAGAACAGGACTCAAAAATGAAAGTTCAATTAATCCTGAACCAAAAATACTGATAACATTATTTATAGTCAACAATTTATACATGCCTATTTATTTTAGGGATATGACACATGGTCGATATTAATATTTTGCCATTGACCACATGTTTGTTAATATTCAGTGAAAGAAATAAAACAAACAAAATACCTCCACTGGATTAGTTTTAAAATAAAGTAATCAGTCAGATAGAAAAAAATACGTGCATGTAAATAATTGTGGCAACTAATGAAATCTTGTTCATATGTTCATTTTAATTTTACTTTCTAAATGAGTCCCAATTATCCACGGCTATTGTCATGGATTGTGGCTGCACCTGGAGTGGGGGGAGTGTAGGGAAGGGATGAACAGTGCCACGCACAAGCCCTCGGGCATCAAGCATTTACATGTTACACCCTGGCTAAAACCAGAATACATTATTCATGTGACCCAGGCAAAGGCTTCTGAGTGGGTCAACATAAAGCTTCATAAGCAATGAGGGAACTGACAGCAAGTGGTGCAAGACTTGTCCACAAAACCGTGTTTTTAGAAAGGGTCAGATTTATAGCAGCTGTTCAAGCAAGTGGGGATGTGACCTGCTCACTAAACCATAAATAAGTTAGCAGAATATGCAAAGACTCTTTTGGGGTAGCATGCTGTTTATATTCACCTTGACTCAGGAATCTTGGTGAAGTTTTCCTCTGTCATTGGTTGGATGGGTATATTCAAATTAATCCATTTGATTTTTCTGTGTATGCTCTTGTATAGACAATGAAATATGACCTTATATGACAGCATGATGAACAAATGTTTTTTTTTTTGTTTTTTTTTTTTTGAGACTTTACTGCACGTGAACTAGCAATGGAGAGTGTGGGAAAGAGGTGAAGAATCGTGTGCAGGCAGGTTGGAATGGTTTGAGAAAAGTATCTGGTGTGATGTGTGATTGGAAGGTATCGGCAAGAATGAAAGGAAAAGTGTACAAGACGGTGTTGAGGCCAGCGATGTTGTATGGTTTAGAGACAGTAGCCCTGGGGAAAAGACAGGAAGCAGAGCTGGAGGTAGCAGAGATGAAAATGTTGAGGTTCTCTTTGGGAGTGACGAGGATGGAGAGGATCAGGAATGAGTACGTCAGAGGGACAGCACATGTTAGAGGTTTTGGAGACAAAGTCAGAGATTTTGATGGTTTGGACATGTACAGAGGAGGGATAGTGAGTATATTGGTAGTAGGATGCTGAGGTTGGAACTACCAGGCAGAAGGCCTAGAGGAAGACCAAAGAGAACATTTATGGATGTGGGGAAGGAGGACATGAAGATACAGCAGATCGGGGGAGATGGAGGTGGATAGTTTGCTGCTGTGGCGCCCCCTGAAGGGAACAGCCGAAAGGAAAAGAAGAAGGAGACTGCACGTGAACTAGCATGGGGTTTTGGGTACATTTGTAGAATTTTTATCTATCATTTTTTTTTTCTATTTCATATACAGTACACCCCAGACCTGGAATATACATAATGCATCTTACACCTCGCCTCAAGATTATTTGGAAATATTAGTTAAATTTGATTCTTCTTTGACCACAACCATCTCTTCTAAACCTAGAAGACTTTTGTTCCGACTTGTTTTTCAAAACTTGTCACGACAAACACAGAAATCAAGTCCCAATTCAAAGCAAATGAGACGTTAACACTTCTACAGTGAGAATAATGACTTTGCCCAAAAACGTTTTTATGATTTATAATATTTATATTAGATTTTCCTAAGAAATGTGCTATTTGAATATGCCGCGGCCGTATTAGCATTTCTGACACAATCCAAATTATTTTCGTTTGTCACTCACGTTACTTGATACGCTCTTCATTAAATATAAATCAACGAGGATGATCTGGAGACAGGTTTTATTATTATTGTTGTTATTATTTACGTAGACAATTTGTTTATTTCTTACAAGACAAAAAGTGAAGTGAATTAAGTGCTTGGCAAAAGTTCTGCATTCAAGATGTTCCCTAAGAAGAAATTAATAAAATTACAGGATTTTTTTTTCTTCATTTGTTTTTTGTTGTTTTTCCTTTTAAAAATATATTATCAGATATGCATTGCACACACAACCAGAATGAATGATTTGTTCTTTCCAGTAGCATTTTTTTAACAGTAATGTACATACGTTTAATGGCATCTCTGTTGCTTTGTTAGTTGTTGTTATGAAAGCAACGATGTGGGGAATTATAAAGAAATAAGAGCTCACTCAGTTACACTGAAGTAGATGTGGGCCACATGGTGGCATAGCAGATAGCATGACTGCCTCACCGCTCCAGGGTCCTAAATTCTTTCTTGAGCCCAGTCTGTGTGGAGTTGAGGACATTCTGTACATTGCAGGGGTTCTGGTAAGGTTTTCTTCGCGTTGCTGGGACTGTCTCCGGATCCACTGCAATCCTGCACAGAAAAGGGAAGAATGAGATACTCCATGATGGATGAATCTTCATTATGCACTAAAGGTTTCTTTTAAACCTTTAACATAGTTCACATTACTTCAAAAAAAAATCTGTATGAAGATGTCAAGGCTTATTTGAATAAGGTGAATATCATGTATTTAAAATCGTTCATCTTCTGCAACCGCTTAATACTAATTAGGGTCACGGGGAGGCAGGTGCCCATCCCTGGACACCTTGCCAGGCCATCACTGGGCGGAAACATGCTGACGGCTTCGCAGCTGCTCTTGTCGAAAGTCAGCAATGGTTCTTTTACATGAACCTCACACCAGAGACAGTGAGAGACATGGCCAGCCTTTGATAACCCAGTTAGCTGCACTGTGGGGGGACAGTGACAACCCGTGGAGAGTGGGACTTGAACCCCCAACCTTAGGATCAGTGATCCAGCACCTTTACCACTAGGCCACTACTGACTGTATTTAAAATCACATTCATTCAATGCCTATTTAAATGTGGTTCTTGAGGAAACATGAAGCGCAAACTATTTTTTTTTTCTATTTTAAAAGCAGAGCAGATCCGTAAACAATTGAAGAACAACGCAGTTGAATTGTGCAACTGTCAGGTTTTTCTTCATGATATTGATTCAAGCATTTATTTCATTACATATTCTGAACTACTTACTGGGTGAAGGCCGAGTACACCCTGAACAGGTCACAAGTCCATCTCAGGGCCAACAAACACATAACCACTTACACTCACACCAGGGACAGTTTGGAACAGCCAAGTATCCTAATATGCATGAGTTTGGACCATGGGAGCAAACTGGAGTACCTGAAGAACACCCATGCACACACTGGGACATCATTCAAGTTCAACACAGAAACGGCCAGACTGGGATTCAAACTCAGGACCTTTAATATTTGTTGGTCATTTCAAAATGCATATTTCCTGATGATTACAAGGAATTTAGGTCCTTCAACATATACAGTTGACACAATGATATACACTATTATGTGACTTCGGTTCTGAAAGGATTAAAAACTTTATTTAAAAGGAAAGATGATTTAACACAAATGGTAAACATGCCATTATTCCAACTTTTGTTGAATGTGTTGCAAATGTCAAATTGTAGGTTTAAATATACTTACAAAATACTGTCGTAAATACTTAAAAAAAAAAAAAAAAAGATGTCTTTTCTTTACACTTTTGTCGCAGAAGTTCATATGGATCTCCAAATCAATCATTTGAGTTTTATTCCCCCTCCCCCCCACCCGTGCAGGTGAGAGGTTCATCTAAAAGAACCATTGATGACTTTTGACAAAAGTCGCTGTAAAGTGTGTGTTTCTGCTCTGTGATGGCCTGGCGGGCTGTCCAGGGTGTACTCTACCCTCGGCCAGAGTCGGCTGGGATGGGTGCCAGCCTGCCTGTGACCCTAATTAGGATTAAGTGCTTACAGAAAATGAACTGAACAATACTTTAAGCCACTGCAAAACTTTTGTATTTCATAGTTAGACCTCTAGAACAGTGTTTCCCAACCTTTTTGGGCCAAGGCACACCTTTTACATTAGAAAAATCACGAGGCACATCACGGAACAAAAATGATACTGCCCTCTAGCAGAACAGCACTGTTACTACACTCTAAGTGAAATTGGTTAATATTTCCGCGGCACACCCGATGATTTCTCACGGCACACTAATGTGCCGCGGAACAGGGGTTGGGAAACACTGCTCTAGAACATTAAGTAAGGTATAGAAAATTGTCAAAAATCAAAATAAATTAATTAACAAGTAAATGTTAAAAGTATGGACCAATGAGGGTGGTAAGTGTACACAGAGTTGTGTTTTGAACTAAATATAAACCTCATAGGATTCAATTATTCATTCATTCATTTTCTGAACAGCTTAATCCTAATTATGGTCGCAGGGAGGCTGGCACCCATCTCGGCAGAGTATCTGGACAGCTCACCAGGCCATCACAGGGCAGAAACACACTGACAGCTATGCAGCTACTCTTGTCAAAAGCCGTCAATGGTTCTTCTACATCAACCTCACACCATAGACAGTGAGAGACATGGCCAGCCTTTGATAACCCAGTAAGCTGAACTGGGGAGGGGGGGGGGGGGTGGGGGTTTGTTACAAGGTGACAACCTTGTGGAGAATGGGACTCGAACATCTCAACCTTAGCATCAGCGCTCCAGTGCCCTATACCACTAGGCCACCACTGCCCTCTTAAAATATTGTCTGGTGATTATATTTGAAGCTTGGACATTGGGACGTCTTTTTCTCTCTCGCTCCCTCCCTATGCTCTACTTTAGTGTTTGCAAGTCCGTCTACCCAGATTTCTGCCTCGTGTAAAGTGTGCTTTCACTCACACCTGTTTGTATCAGACTGCTTGGCAGTGTCTTGATGTGGCTACTCTCTGCCTTTGATTGCCCACTTCTTGGTATTAACTACAGTCTCCAAGGGCATGCAACACAACTGCCCACTCATGCTAGAGCACTTTATAATGAAAAATACAGCTCCACTTTCCTAGGGTGTGTTTGGCATCAGCTCACAGCATGAGTGCCAGGAGCTGCATTATGCCACATAATATCCTTTAACATGTCAAGTTGAATACACACTTCCATCAAGGCTTCAAGTTCAAAAAGAATGCAACGAAAGGACTAATCGATAAGCAATGTGAAAAGATTTTTTTGCATTAGCAGATCTAATTTTATGAATTATGCAAAGAAGCATATAATAAACAAAACTTCATTATCTGTGTAATTTTATTTTAATTATTGTAGCTTAGCGGCGATCCACACCATGTGAGGAGAGGGGGGGGGGGGGGGACCCCCAAATCAACTCCCCATTGAGTCGTGTTTGGAACATCACAAAACTTATAGTGCCCGCCCATCACTCAGGCACACGTGTAAGATAAAGGTAAAGTCCTTTGGGCTTTTTACACCTGAGCCACTGCGGCTCATCAGGCCGGTGCTTATCCCCAGTTTCCATAGCGCGAGACAACTAGGAGTTCAACTCCTTTTGGATGAGACGCTAGCCCATCACAGGTTACCTTCCCAGTATATTTTTACTGGTACCCATTGCTGCTGGGTGAACAGAGGCACATTTGTGCTTGAGACCTTACCTAGGGATCTTAGCACAGTGAGGGTCTAACTGAGATTTGAACACACCGCCTCCTGATCATGAGTGCAGCACCCGAACCACTACACCACCAACCCCATCAGGCATAACTGTACACATAGGTAAACTGCGATGCTATTTCTCACGCCAGTATATACCCGTCGTAATGGGAATGAATGTCTGAGCGATGGTATCTTTTTTATATTCAATCTTCTCTTTTAAACTTTAGCCAAAAAACCCCAAATGCACTTTTTTAATAAAATGAAATATACTTTTTAAACAATGTAAACAGAATTCTATATGCAGTAGGTGTGTTTTTTTTTTTTTTAGCTGTCAAAATTAACTATTATTGCTGGACAATGCATCACATATTTGAACAGAAAGGTTTTTCAGCCAATCATATAAAGGATAGCATATAGAATATAGCATATCATAAGATTTCTGACACGTATAACAAGCACACTAGTATCTTGCTATCATATGGTGACAGCAAAGATGGTACTGTTTTTTTAGGGTTTTTTATCTTATGGATACTTGCTCAACCCCTTCACCCTCCCACCCACATTTTCTCCCCATTTCAGTCATATCAAGTATTGCCTTCCCTATCAAATGACACACATATCGCATGCACATGCCTGCTCCTTGACATGCATTGCCAGCATCCTGCCTTGTTTTAAACTGTGGCTGGCACATGCGTATTTTGTTGTGGTGCAACATACTCAGAGGGAAAGCTCATACTAATGAGCTCACATACGCTGATGATTGATCGGCGATTGCTATGAGTGACAGGTGAGTTGGCTGGCAACAGCTGTGAGTGAGCGCATGCCATCCCTCCCTCTGGTGAAAGCTCAGCCAATTAGCACCCATGAACTCCCTGTTACAGATAGCTGTGGCATTAAGATGGATCCAAATTTGCGATGTCCCACTCGGGAGCCCCACTTGCTCACACTCTTATTTTGTAGCTGTCATTGATTCTGTCAGCAAATCCTACATTTTATACAGTAAGCAATTCACAAATAAACAACCAATTGTATTCCTGTGTTATTGAAATATTCTCTTAACCTGTGGTTTCTGGATCGTGTACTTTACATGTCTAGACAAAGATTTCAAAGTCTAAAATGTTTATTTACCTTGTTTTTGTCCCCTTCTTTAAACAGGTTATTATAAACTGAATGAATCGAATCTTGATATATTTAGGATATGTGCATGGCGGGGCGGCACGGTGGCTTAGTGGTTAGCACGTCTGCCTCACAGTACGAAGACCCAGGGTTCGATTCTCAGCTCTTGAGCTCTTGTATGGAGTTTGCATGTTCTCCCCATGCTTGCGTGGGTTTCTTCCGGGTACTCTGGTTTCATCCCACAGTCCAAAAACATGATAGTAGTTTAATTGGCTGTTCCAAATCACCCTTACGTGTGAGTGTGAGTATGAATGGTTGTGCGAGTGTTGGCCTTGCGATGGCCTGGCAAGCAGTCCAGGGTGTACCTCGCCCTTGCTTAGAGTCGGCTGAGATGGGTGCCAGCTTTCCCGTGACCTTAGTTAGGATTAAGTGGATTCAGAAAATGAACGAATGAATGTGTATGGAGTTGTCATGAAGTGAGGGAAATCACATCGGAGCTCAGCTTGTAGGCAGTGCTGAAATTTCTGTATTAGTTTTCATTTATTTGCTGAGCCAGTTAATCCTATTAAGGCTGCTGTCTATCACGGACGACACTTGGCAAAGACAGGTGCACCCTGAACAACTCACCAAACCATCAGAGTGCCAACACACACACACACACACACATTTCTAAGGTGAATTTGGAACAGCCAATTAGTGTACCGTGCATGTTTTTGAATTATGGGAGGATACCAGAGTGCCTGGAGGAAACCCACACCAGCACAAGGAAGCTCCACACAGAAACACCGACGAACGAATAGCAATGACCGAAGCCAAGGAACTTTAAAAAACAAGTTAAGGGCATCACTGTGCAGAGTTCTCCATATGCTCTTGTGGGTTTCCTCATGTACCGGTACTCCAGTTTCCTCCCACAGTCCAAAGACATGCGTGTTAGTCTGGATGTTCTAAATTGCCCATAGATGAATGTTTGTGTGTTGGCTCTGCAGTGGGCTGGAAAGTTGTTCCTTCATCCGGAATTGGTTGAGATAAACTCTAGACTCCCTAGTAGGACAAAGCAATTCAGCAAATGAAATGAATGTCTTCGTACTCACACCTGCAAAGTCAAAGCAGGAATTATTGTTGATGGCTCCTCTTCAGAAAGTTCCAATCAAATAAATAAACAAATAAGTTTACACGTTTTTTTTTTTGTTTGTTTTTTTTCGGAGTAATATGATGTATGTATGTATTTATTTTTTGTTTATTGGCTTAAACTTGGGTGAGTTATTATGCTGAACACTGAATAGCGTGGCAGGACGAAGGCTCTGAGAAGAAAGCCTAAGCTGACCTTCAATTAGACTCCAGAATGACAGTGCTGTCAGTGGTGGTGGTTGTGGCGGGTAGAAGAAAGAGGAAATCAATAGCTCATTCTGTGCTTTTTTTTGTGTAGGGATTTTTATGTTTGCAGAGACAAGACATTGACAAGACTGAAAATAGAGTATCCTTTTAAGATAAACAAACACGGAAAATTGCCACTTGCTAGACAAACACTGGTCAGCAGGATTCGATTTTGCAAGCTGGTTGCAATGCGACAGCTTATAATAAAGACCCTGGTCATTTGGTAGATACATGTCCTCCAATATGTTGAAATATTTAATGACTGTCAGGTTTTTTCTGCAGAAATCTGTGTTAACTCTGCTTTAGCGTTGTCAAATTGTCCATCTGTCTGAGACTGCATCTGCAGAGGTAATGGAGGAGAAGATCCATCTGTAAAATCTTTCCCTCACTTTTCATTCGTTGTGCACCAATAAAATTGTCTACACGCTTATTCTGTCAATGTTTATCTTCAGTCTATAAATTAGTATTTTGTGTCTATCACGAACTTACACATAGTCATTGTGTGCCTGCAAAAGCAGTTAAAGTGGCTGGGAAAACACCATTTCACTGGGAAATTCGAGCCATTAAAATAAAATTATGAGACGACTGCAAATTATGAGTTTCTCTGGGTTTTACTAGTTTCAGAAATTTAGTATTTGGTGGACATTTTTTAAAAGAATGACAAAACGTCATCCAAGAGCATTTTGAAATCTTTGAAATTTTATCAAAATGGTTCTTTTAGCCTCACACCATAGACGGTGAGAGACATGCCCGGTCTTTGATAACCCAGTTATCTGCACTGGGGGGGATGGGGTAGCAGTGGCCTAGTGGTATATGGTGCTGGATCGCTGATCCTAAGGTTTGGGGTTTGAATCCCACTCTCCACAAGGCTGTCACTGTGTTGTTGCCTCCCCAGCACAGCTAATTGGGTGATCAAAGGCCAGCCATGTCTCTCACTGTCTATGGTATGAGGTTCATGTAAAAGAACCATTGCTGCCTTATATGCAAGAGTATCTGCATAGCCGTCAGTGTGTTTCTGCCCTGAGATGGCCTGGCGAGCTGTCCAGGGTGTACTCTGCCCTCGCCTGGAGTTGGTTGGGATGGGTGCCAGCCTCCCTGCGACTAATTAGGATTAAGCGATAACAGAACTGTACTGGGGGACAAGCACAGGGAGAACATGCACAGAAAATCATTTGCTTGACACAGGGGTCCAATCCAGGCCTTTTTTCTAATCACTATGCCACAGTGATTTTGACTTTTTAAGATCTCTGAAGGCCAGAAAAGACCACATTTTTATTTGCTATTTTTGACCAGTTCTTATTTGCAAATACATGCTCTAAGTGATTACTATTTTATGTGGAATTTGGAGAAAAAAAAAAAAAAAGTGTCAGTAATTTATGAAATAAAACAAAAGTGTTCATGTTCTTCAGGCACATACCTATAAATAGTAAAACCCAAGAAACAGATTTTTCCCTGTGCTCTCTTAATTTATTTTTTCTTACGGAGCCCACTGACAACCTGGGAGACAGAGAGAAGATGCAGATGTGCACTTCTTCTTCTTCTTCTTCTTCTTCGAGAAAGAGAGAGGGAGAGAGAGGGAGAGAGAGAAAGACAGAGAGAGAGAATCCTGAGCACAAGGCACTCCAGCAGAGTAGATATCAGCTCAGCAATCACATCGTATTTCATCCCCAGCCATCAATTTTCAATCATTTCCATACAGACAGGTTTATTTTGGACCACCTCTATCTTTAGACCCAGAGACAAACCTTAACATCTAAAAAATGGCAAGATGAAGGAAAAGGAAGGAGAAAAAAAGGATTGCACCTCCCTTTTAATTGTGCAGAGCGACAAACACCTGCAGCGTTTGATCACAGACATCAGTGACATAAAGTTTAGAAGTGAGCAGCAGATGCCGTAGCCCAAGCCCAGACCAGTGGGCCCCTAATGAATTTTGAACTTGTGAATGCTAAGTGGCATATGTAAGGTCCCAGTGTACAGTTGTTTGCAGTCCGAGGAATAGAGCTGAACTCCCTAAACACCTGCTTCATGACAGTTCTGCTCCTCCCATCCAACTGGAGGAAGCTGTCAAGTATGTTGCCAGGCTTGCAGCAAGCAGGTTGCTTTGCATCTTAAAATAAGGCAATGACATGAAGTGCAGGAATAACAAGGAACATTATTCAAGCGCTACAAAACCATGAATGCAGATTATGGCAGTAGCAAGGAGTTGGTAATTATTGAAATTGTAAGAAACTCTATGAAATTATACGCAACGCACACTGTCAGGTTCTTGTTTATTTTTATTTATGCAATATATATATATATATTATATATAAAAAAAACTTATTAATCCAAAGCTGTTTTCTTTATTTAAAAGTCTAATGACAAATTTGCAATGACATGTACAATGATATACAACTGCTATAAATTTTACCAATTAGTCATGGTTTAATGCTTGTAGCTTTTCTTATGACTTCATTCCTATGAAATCCAATGAAATTGCTCTTGTTAGAATCCGAATGAATTTTACATGAAGCTTGGTTCTTGAATAAGAAAACAGTTCTCAATTACACTTCCTCACTACGGCTAAAAAAAAAAGGTATATTAGACCATTAATTCCACACTTGGTATTTTTTTTTCTTGTTCCGTAACTGACCTCAGTGGCATGTTCCAGCTGTGATCAATGATGTTCGACAGAATCTGTCTGGCATCACCCAAAATTACATTTGCTGTGGTCCTTGTGAGGGAAATCTCTGTCAGCTGATATATCTTTGAATTTGTGCATTCACAGCTGTGACACATGCCAAAACAGTTACAGAAATGTGACTATGGAATGGAAGAGTGGTGTCAGTTATTGAATGACCTCTCATATACTGATGGAAAAGAATGAGGTGTCACAGTAAGGAGTAGTAATAGAGTGGAATACATTAAATAATGGGAAGGATCCATTGAGCTGGAACCAATCTTCTCCCACTTGGAGGCCCAGGGACCACTAAACACGGCTGCATGCAGGCTTATGTGATTATGCATCAGTGAGCAGAGATATGCAGAGCGGACATGCATGATGAATGACATCAACCGACCTCAGTGTTATTTATTTTAAGAAGAGCCTTCAAACAATCTGCTGAACAGACTGCCGAATTACTGCTGCACTCAGCGTGAATCAGGCAATATATTATTGTTTAATAAAGCAATAGAAACAGGTATTTCATAAGGAATACAAGATCAAATCACTTCTTTTAAAGTGTATAAATAGATAACCTTGTAAATGAATATGCAAATCAATGCAGCGATTGCTAGTCTCTCATTTGTCACTTTCAGTTGGAACCTACAGTTGGGCTAACAAGGATCAAACATTAAATAATCTTTAAAAAAAAAATCACACATTGCAGAAATGTATGTGAATTAATATAATCACAGGGAGATGTGTACACTATTACAATCTTCATTATGTTTCCCCGGACTGTTAAGTTAGATGCAAACTACATATTAACTGAGCACAAGGTCTGTACAGAGAAATTTCTGCCTGGGGTCTTCAGTGCACACCAATGTGTGCATAAAAATACGAAGGCCTGAGATTTCTTTGTATAGACCAAGCAAACAGGGTGATAAGTATTTTTATATATGACCCTTTAAAATAGTGGCTTTTTTTGTTGTTGTTCCGGCTGCATATCAATATGTGCAATATGTTTCCACTGCAATCTATCAAAGCAAATCAAACAGTGACATACTATTATTTTTCCTCACGCTTTCCTCCATCAAAGCACTTCACTTAAAGTTAATTTTATTCTTCGAGGGAACAGTAAATAAACTAGTCGTGCAATACTTTTTCTCAAGTAATGCTTGTAAAAAACCAAAATGAACAAAACTGTAAAAAGTCAAAATCAAAATCAGTCATGCCCGAATGCAAGTGTTTCTCAAGCTTAAATATTAATTACAGTCATGAGAAATAAAGATACAAAACCATTAGTTATTGTGCACTAAACTATTGTAGCACACTTACTGCAGACAACTACCATATTCGATGTAATAAGCACCCTGCTCCAATAAGCACCCCCCCCTCCCCCAATGTTTTTCATCTTTCATATAATAACCGCCCATGTGAACTGGGAGCAAAATCGTAGATCAAACTTACCAATTTTATTCGATCAGTCTCTGTAAACGTAAAATGAAGCGCTCACTGCATGTAAAAGTGAGTTTACACGGTATTTCAAGACCCCCTGCCACTGGGGAATGTCTATAATGTTCACACATTTGATTGTTCCACCGTGCTTTAAAAAACAGGAAAATATTATGCTGTGTTCTCTTGGTAAATATCCAACAACTGATGAACCATTAGAAACTGCTACAGCAAAACTATGGGATGCTCTGAATGAATGGAGCGAAGAGCCAGATATGGACCTATCAGAAAGTGGTGAAAAATACTCGTCATCACTTTCTGATAGGTCCATATCTGGCTCATCGTACCATTCATGTGCTATGTGCTAAATTTGACATTTGTATTGATTGGCTCGTTTTTACTTCCGGGATAATGTTTAAAGGAACAGCACCAGGAGGGAAAAGCAAGGGATCATTTTTAAAAAATAGATTCTGTTTTCTGTTTATTTTCAGCTTTCGTGTAAGTAGTTTGGGTGATACTACAAAATGAATAATACAAATACCAGTAAAACTCTTTTATTGTTCTGTTATTATTCATGTTTCCCACTCGATTGTAATATACTCTTACCGTTCCACTCCGCTGGTAAACATTTTAATAAGGGCCCACCCACTCCAAGTTTTAAAGCACCCTGGGCGCTTATCACATCAAATACAGTAATTCCTTTAAGGTTACAGTACACAGTGTAGCTGGCCAACAGCTATGTTGCCAGTTGGATACACCCTGGTCTGGATATATAATGTATTGAATAAAACTTGACCAATTGTGCAACTGCCATTACTATATAATAAAAATTATTGAATGAGGCAAAGTAAATCTAAAGATTATTAGGTTGAGATGTTGTTATTTGGCAAGTTTTCACACAAAGCCTGAATTCTGTAATTGTTTTATGTAATTATTTAATGAACATATTTTCAAAGTAGACAATCAGATTACTATGTTGTGCATACCCATCATGTAAAAGGTCACTGAAATTATCTGATGGGAAAGATGAAATAATTTGGTTATTCCATTGCAAAGATGCAATATCAAACATTATTTGAGGGCTTTCACCAACGAGAGGTTGAAAAGATCTCTTGGATGAATAGCAACGTACATTATCCAGTTGGACCATTGGTCTCCAAAATTGTTCCTGGAGATGTACACTCCTGTAGGTTTTATCTCCGACCAAAATCTAAGACACCTCTTTGACCTTTTCAATAACTTTTTCCAAGCAACAATCAGTTACTCAGATGTGCATGATTAAGGTTGGAGATAAAACCTGTAAGAAGGTAGATCTTCAGGGCAAGGGTTGGAAACCACTGAGTTTGGCCTTTCAAATGTATTCATGTTTTGACCTCAGGTTGATTTCTGAATTATATTACATGATACTATTCAATAGACAATACTTCATAATTTTAAGCTGATGTGTATATACAAAGTTTTTACTTATAGCACACTAGAGATCTTCCAAATCAAACTCAAATAGTTAATGTTACTGCAGCTAGCATGGTGATAATATTAGCAAAGTCTAAATGGGGGGGGGGGGGGGTGAAATCATCCCCTCTTTCCCCCAATTAAAATGTGAGCAATAAAACCAATTTAGATTTAAAACACTTAGACTGAAATAATATGCTCCTATATGGGTAGCATGGGGGTGCTTGGTAGCTTTATCTCCTCTCAGATCCATGTCCCTGTGTTTGATCATGATCTTCAGTTATGGTCTGTGTGGTCTTTAGATGAATGTTCTCCTCATATTTGCAAGGGCTCTGTGTATCCGTCAGGTTCTCTGATTTGCTCAGACTGTCCCTAAACATTCTGATAATTGGACTGACTAAATTGCTCGTGAAGTTCTCCCACATTGTACCTGGCATTAATGACCATGATGAAGGTGTTAACTACACATTTATATGATAGCTATAAGCTACTAAGTTGAGGTCTGGTACTATGAGATTTATATAACGGGTGATTAATTCTGCATGTAAATCTTGTGTTAAACTCAGCTGTGGTCAATTGAGAACTAATCTCTGCTGATTAGACATTGGAAAGCCACGATGTTCTGCGACAAAATGATCAAGTACTCACTGTTTCCATAATGAATTTGATAGAAGGAGACAAAGGGCAGCATGATGTGTAAAACCAGACTTCCAAAATGGTTGTAGTCCAGACATTGGTGTACTTCTAGCAAGGCAAAGGTTTACTCAGACTTTGGAGTTTAGTAATACAGCTATACACCAAACAGATACAATTTCAAGTAATCATTTTACAAATATTTTTATATTTTTAACAAAATAACATTAATAATATTTCCACCCGGGTTACTAATTGTGAATGATGTAATTTTACAAGAAAAAAAAACAAGAAAAAAAAAAAAAACCTTCATCAACATAGACTGATTTTAACAATTTAACAATTAAATTCATGATCAAATTGAAAAGGATTCTTAAACTTTTATAGATTGAAAATAAAAGTCTTGCAATGTGGCTTTACCTTCCTCTTTGTCTCTGAGGATTTCTTTGACATTTTCAAGGCTTTTTCCCCCAAATACAACTCACTTCAACAACAAATCTGAAAGCATCAGAACTGAATGCAGCAAGGATCTGGTATTTTTGGCCTTTTAGGAATTGCTGCCCCTCCACATTGATCCACATAGTCATTTCATGAACTGACTGTGCCTACGGCATTAGGCCTTTACTTCAGCAATCAGAAGTTCTGGACTCTATTTGTTACATGCTTTTTTTTTTTTTTCCTTTCTTTCTGGGGATGGGTTGTGAGGTAAGGAGTGCTATCATTATACTCATCTATCTGCTTGTCTGTCTGTCTATCTATCTTTCATATAATGGGTTCCATCCATTTAGATTTTAATTCTAGGAGAAGGCAGATTACACCCTGGACAGCTCGACAGGCAGAAACACACTGACAGCTATGCAGCCTACTTTCGTCAAGAATGGTTATTTTACATGCCTTTCACCATAGACAGTGACATGGCCAGTTATGGCCAGCCTTTGATAACCCAGTTAGCTGCACTGGGGGGATAGTAGGGCTTGAATCCCCAAATTTGGGATCGATATTCCAGCACCTTACCACTGGGCCACCATTCTGTACTTGGCTTCTTAACATTATAACTTATACTTAAACAATACAACTATAAAACATTTTTAAAGAATTACAAGATCTATATATCTATATATCTAGATAGATAGATAGATAGATAGATCTATATATATATATATATATATATATATATATATATATATATATATATATATATATATATATATATATAGATAGATGGATAGATGGATAGATAGATAGATAGACACACACACACACACACACACACACACACACACACACACACACACACAGGAGCTTTAGTATAATTTTAAATAGTGTAATCAAAGCAGATGAAATCAACAAACACTTATTGGGATAATTAACTATGAACTAGTGCGGCTCTTTGGATGACTCAACCTGATTATTTTTTTTCTTTTGAAATGAACATTTTTGGGTAAAAAGCAATCGCTCAGACTCACATGGGTACATTTAAAAAAAACGAGTTAAGACATATCTGTCTAATGTGTCATATACATGGGGTCTACTGAGAATAATACATTATGTGATTAATGTCAGAGGTAATGAGCCTTTCATGCCCATGAATTATCTTATATTGTGCAAAATGTCATGCAATTAATACTCCTTTTAGATGAGCAATTGAAAAATAATTTTCAATTCATTGCAATTAAGATGCAGTCTCTGGACTATGCTGATGTCCACTTTATTGCTTTGGACCTTTTATTCACTGTTTTTTTTCATAATCTATAGGAAAGCTCTCTCAAGACACATGCAGTCGTCATTGCATTGTAAAAGAACATGTGGGACACAGGTCCTATTGTGCAATGTGATATAATTGTACTCTTTATCATCTGCAAGATGTTTACATGTGTACTGTTTCACAAACCGGTATTATCCATTGCAGAAAACCATCTCCCGGAAAGCTGTTGTGGTTTTAAAGCCAACTGAGGTATTTCTTTGTCCAATAGCAAATACAAGAGATGTGCAATAAACAAAACAAAGGCTTCCACATCACCTTTGTGGACCCGAATTAAGCTTTATACTATAAGCATCAAAGGACTTTGGGAAATCCTGAGAAAGCTAGGATGTCCCCCAAAGTTTCTCTATTTGCTGGTCCAACTTCATAATAAACATTTCTGTCAGGTCAGAGAAGAAAATGATCTCCCTCAGCCTTTCCAACCACAAATGATGTGAAACAAGTTTGCTTCCTTGCCCCAATACTGTTCACTGTGCTTTTCATCGCGATCCAGCAGCAGGCTGTGGAGTATACACTGGCATGTACAATAAGTTTCATACAGATAGACGCTTGTTATTTTGAGACAGCTCCAAACTTCCATAAAAAAAAACAAAAAAAACAAAAAAAAAAACATTGAAAAGGCGAATTAAAGACTTGCCACCCTTGTCGCCTACATTAAGATAACCTTGCAGAAAATAACATTATGCTCTACCGAAGCTGATCAATATTTTGGACTATAAAACTACTTGAACGAGACCTCAATTAGCCTGCCACGCATGAAGAATGCCACCCACCAAAAACTTGCATCAACCAGACTAACTGAAAGTAGTCGAGCAATTAATATATCTATATGTGATCTCTTCAGATATGCCCAGATCACCAAAGAAGTTGACAGTGGATTGGTCAAAGAAAGCATTGCCTTTGGCAAACACCATAAGCCTTTGTGGTACAATTACCACCTCAAGAAAAACACAAAAGTCAGCATCTACAAAGTTGTCATGCTCAATAACCTTTGGCTTTTCCTTTTACTTATGTTGCCATAACGATTCTTGCCAGAATTCCTCCTTTCACTCAATATCTGATACACTGATACACTTTTCTGCATCATTCTTCTTCTTTTCCTTTCGGCTGTTCCCTTCAGGGGTCACCATAGCAAATGATCTGCCTCCATCTCACCCTATCCTCTGCATCTTCTACTCTTACTCCAATTACCTTCATGTCCACCTTCACCACATCCATAAATCTTCTCTGGTCTTCCTCTGGGCCTTCTGCCTGGTAGTTCCAACCTCAGCATCCTACTACCAATATACTCACTATCCCTCCTGTGTACATGTCCAAACCATCTCATTATGTTACATAATATTATCTATTATTGTTTTATATCATCAGAGATGTAAAGGGATGTGCAGTTATTGTAGAAGATCCTGCTTTGCGGATTTCGATGGTCACGTGGGAATCTCGGTCCTAGTTAACCGCGGAAAGTGAGGGATCCCTGTATTTATATTTTATTTACATCTTATGTATTATTGTTGAATGTTTAATTGTTATTATAAGCAGTTATAGTGTTGAAGATGTATTTATTGATATTATATACACATATACATGTACGTATACATCAGTCAGGGAGGTTGATCATACTTCATGGAAATCGACGGTTATGGGGGGATCTCTGACCCAAAGTTTTTTCCTCATGTCATTTCATGTTCTATTAGCCACAGGCTTATTTGTTATCAATGTTTAGACTTATACATGTAGAGAAAAGTATAAATTTATGTTTATATTTATAACTTCTTCTTCTTCTGTCGGCTTTTTCCCTTTTTCAGGGGGCACCCCAGTGAATCTGTTTGATTTGGCATAGGTTTTTTACGTCGGATGCCCTTCCTGACACAACCCTTTAGCAAGGGACAGAAACACGCTGATGGCTAACCAGCTTCTCTTTTACTCTTCTTTTACATGAATCTCTCACCATAGACAGCCTGAGACATGGCCTGCCTTTGATAAACCAGTTAGTTGCACTTGGGGGGGGCAGTGACAACCTTGTGGAGAGTGGGACTTGAGCCCACAAACTTAGGATCAGGGATCCAGCACCCTTTACCACCAGGCCACCACTGCCCCTATGTTTAAATCTATAAGCAAATCTCTTTATTCTAAGGTTGCAGAGTGGCGCAGTAGTTAGCACTTCTACTGCAAAGTAAGAAGGTCCTGGGTTCAGGGCTCTTTGACCGGTGTGGTTTTGTCTGTGTGGAGTTTCCATGTTCTCTCTGTGCTTGTGTGGGATTCCTCCGGGCATTGTGGTTTCCTTCCACAGTGAAGAGATGTGAACATTAAGCTAAATAGGTGTTCTAGTTTTCTACCATATTCTGGCTCTGATATCTGATTGCTGACCTCTACTCCTTCACTTGCAAGATGTTTGAAGGTTTCTCAATGGCATTTCAGTTTTGATTAGACCAATAGATATCTCAACTGGAAGCACAGTGAGTGCAATCTACTCACTCCCTGAGGCAGTTCATTTACAATTATTTAGAGACATTTTTTAAATTGAGTGCAAAGTTCAGAGGCATTCAAAACCTATTCTTTTTGAAGGCCTCAGAGAGTTAAAGTTGCAACAGGGTGGCATGAGGTCTAAGAGGTTTGCAAATTTGAGCAATTTTGCGATTTTAAATCTTAGAGAATGATTTTTCTGTGTGGCGTTTGCATATTCTGCCTACTTGTGTGGATTCCCTCTGTATACACTGGTTTTTGTTCTCACATTCAAAGGTTTGCACCTTAGATCAATTTGCTACTCTAGAATAACCATAAGTGTGACTTTGGACTGTGGGAGGAAACCAGAGAATCCAGAGCAAACCTACAGTCCAAAGTCATGCATAGGCTACCTGGCTCTTCCAAACTGAAATGAGTGAGTGAGTGTAAATGCTTGTGTGTACAAGCCTTCCAGTGGAGTGGACAACTCTTTAGAGTATACTCTGCCTTTACCCAAGGTCAGCTGCAAAATAGGCTCCAGCCCCCTGCAATCCTAGTAGGATGAAGCTATTTGGAAAATTAATGAATGAATGATCAGCGACAGGTTAAGGCCGCAGTCAGCAGAGGAAACCAAACTTCAATAGATTAAGCAGGATGGGGAAAAAAAAAAAAAAAAAAAAAAAAAAAAAAAAAAGTAAAAACTATCCTGGTCTAATGAATCTTCATGCAGATTATAGAGTCCAAATTTGTTGTCTAAGCATCCTTGAGCACAAACTGCTTTGAGTTAAAAGTGGTGGTATGGTATAAAAAAAAAAGAGTTAAATTGCAAAAACAAACACAATATGCAATTAAAAGAATCACCCTCCCTTTCATTCATTCATTTTCTGAACCGTATAATCCTAATTAAGGTCGTGGGGAGGCTGGCGCCCATCTCAGCTGACTCTGGGCAATTACATGGTACACACTGGTCAGCTCGCCAGGCCATTGCAGAAACAACACTCACACAACCATTCATACTCACACCCACACCTAGGGGGGATTTGGAACAGCCAATTAAACTACTGTACATGTTTATGGACTTTGGGATGACACCAAAGTATCCGGAAGAAACCCATGGAAGCAAAGGGAGAACATACAAACTCCACGCAGAAACCACAATGCTAGCAATTGAACAGAAGACCTTCTTGCTGCTAACTTCTGGACCACCATGCCGCCAGAATCACCCTTCCTTCAAAATACAAAGATTTTATTGCATTATAGCTGGAAATGAACATTTACATAATGGGTCAGGGAAAATACATAACCTTCTCCATCACAGACAAAACTAATTGGCATCAACATGTGATCAACCCTAAGTATTTTAATTAATTCAGCAAAACTAAGTGGAAGTGAAATTAAACAATCAACTACGGGTAGCAAGGCACTGTCAAAACATATCAATGATACAACTGTTGACAGGCACAAATAAGGAGATGGTTGAAAAAAAATTGTAAAGGTCTTTATCAATCTCTTACTCAATCCAAATTGTTTTGCATTGCGAAGATTATTCTATTTGGTTTCAATGTCAAATGATATGTCTGGCAGAAAGTATAAGACCTCAAAAGACCTCTACAGCCATGTTCCTTGGACTGACCATTATACTGCATGCTGATTTACTGAAATTTATCAGATGTGTTTAAGAAGAGCACTGATAATTCATTGTTTGTGCTATAACATTTAAAGCCGTGATGCATTGAATCCCCCTGCAGCCACCGAATTCCGTAAAGTATGATCAACCCTCCCCTGACTGACATATACGTACATGTAAATGTGTATATAATATCAATAAATATATTTCCAATGCTATACATGCTTACAATAACAATTAAACATTCAAAAATAATGCATAAGATGTAAATAAAATATAAATACACACACATGCAGACGCATTTTATATATAAAGGACCCAAGCAGAGCGGTGAGGTTACAGTGAGTAGAGATAAGGAAGGTGGAGGATTTTAAGTACTTAGGCTCAACAATCCAGAGCAGTGGAGAGCTTGGAGAAGCGTGTGCAGGCAGGTTGGAATGGTTGGACAAAAGTGTGATGTGTGATAGGAGGGTATCGGCAAGAATGAAAGGAAAAGTGTACAAGACGGTGATGAGGCCAGCGATGTTGTATGGTTTAGAAACAGTGGCGCTGAGGAAAAGGCAGGAGGCAGAGCTGGAGGTAGCGGAGATGAAAATGTTGAGGTTCTCTTTGGGAGTAACGAGGATGGATAGGATCAGGAATGAGCACATCAGAGGGACAGCACATGTGAGACGTTTTGGAGACAAAGTCAGAGAGCTAGATTGATATGGTTTGGACATGTACAGAGGAGGGATAGTGAGTATATTGGCAGTAGGATGCTGAGGTTGGAACTACCAGGCAGAGATCCTAGAAGAAGACCAAAGAGACGATTCATGGATGTGGTGATGGAGGACATGAAGGTAGTTGGTGTAAGAGAAGAAGATGCAGAGGATAGTGTGAGATGGAGGCAGATGATTCGCTGTGACGACCTCTGAAGGGAAAAGCCGAAAGGAAAAGATTATATATAAAGATGCTGAGCTTTTAATTATAAGGTCTCTGGTGCTAAAATGTTATGGTGTTCGAGACCTGCTCTAACCATGAGTATTACACTTGAAACTTAAACATGAGTATTGCACTATCCACTTCCACGATAGTGAGAAAAAATGCATCTTAGAAGAAGCAGTATGAATAACAGAGGGGGAGATTGCCTGTAACAATAAAATACCACATTGAGTTCTACTCCTATTGGTCAAGAGTAGCAATCTTCGTCTTCAGTGGGTATAAATTCAAGGAAACTGGCTATTTGAACATGGAAAAGGTTTTGTTATGAGAAAAATAATGGGAAGTATACTCCCTAATTACTGAACAGCTAATCGGGAAATATCATGCAGACACATTGAAATAACTACTACTAATAGAATAATAAGAAGAAAAAGGCTTAGTATGAACCTATCACAAACTTCATGTTTTCTCAATGATTTATTCTTTATCTGGGCGGAAAGGCTTGTAAGGGAGAGGCCTATAGAATTTCGAAAAAAAGTGGAACAAAGTAGGGCGGGGCAAACCCATTGGTGACTTCAGAGAAAAACTATTACCTTTAGTTAATAATTGCTCATAAGCAATTTGCTTTATTTTATTGTTTGGAGAACACAAAGCAAACCTTTGCTTTTGTTGACTAGCTTATTTTTCTGTCCCTACCTTTGCCACTTCTAAGAACTTGAATTATATTTCATCGCTGAGGCTATTTTCTCAATAGAAAACAGTGAGCCTGTCTTTCAGAGGGAGCACAGCATACTGCCATGGCAACAAGCCATAGACTTGAGTGGCAAGT
Organism: Plotosus lineatus; assembly: GCA_024760905.1. NCBI lineage: Eukaryota > Metazoa > Chordata > Actinopteri > Siluriformes > Plotosidae > Plotosus > Plotosus lineatus. Next base: position 66,844,796 of record CM045733.1, on the reverse strand, counting down.
TATGTGCTTTTCAAAAGGTTATTCAGGAGGTTCATGCACCTTTAGGGCCATGGAGGGAGCTTGGAGAGAATATCTTCTCTTCCTGTTTTTTTTCTCCCCCCAACTACATACTAAATAAATTATATAAGGTTGGGCACGGCAATGGTAAAAAGTTTAGAGGTGAGCGTATTGTGGCTGTATTGTGTGTGAAAAACTGTAAGCCTTTCATAATCAGATTATTTGCTGAAGGGTGTAGTGTATATGAATTTTCTTGCTTCCATGACATTTTTAATGATTTTTTCTTTTTTTTTTTACATATATTGTATACTATTCTGTGTATAGCTTTGGTGGTGAAAGATATTACTGTACCTTTGACAACTTCAGAAGGTTTGTTTAAGCTGTTGAGGGATGAAACATACATACATTCATGCATACCCAATTTGTCCTTGGCTTCAAAGAAAAGAAAAGAAGAGAAATGAAAAGAAAATGGGAAAATATATTTTTTTGGCATTTACATTGCCAGCAGACCACCAATCTATACTGTACATTTTTTTTTCTTTATACAGTATGTCTTTTTTAAATGATTACAGCCAAAAATAATGAATACTGAAAGTGTAGATAAAATAATAATAATTCCAAATAAGGAATGCTGAGGTCCACAGAAAATATTGTTCTGCCTGGAGATGTGCATCAGGACTGGGATCCCTTTGGGGTGAAAAAAAAAAAAAAAAAGACAAAGTGTGAGGTTTTTACTTTTACATTCTGTAGCATGCATTCACGGTACATTGAAAATCCCTGCATGTGCTCAGGAACACTTCCAGAAACCACTATGTACATAGTTTGCCGAGATAAAGGGCTTTCGAACAGAGTGCTGATAAAATGCCTGCTGGATTGTCTCTCTTTAATTTGGAAGATGTGGCATGCATGTCCACAAATACTTGAAAATAATTTAAAATTTAGATTCATCTAAACACAGAACAGTTTCCCACTTTACCTCAGACCCTTTTTTCATCACTTCCAATGCAGAAAACACCGCAGTGTTTCCGGATCATATTCACATGTGCCTTAGTCTTGCCATGATAGAACTTTTAGGGTGGTATGCCAACCTGAATTCACAGACAATGATTTTTCCAAATGCTTATAAGCTCTGCAATTTACATCACAAAAATCGTGCATGTTTCACTTCACTGCTACGAAAAGCACAAGAATTTAATATTGACTTTTTGGCCATGCACAAAGATTCATTCACATTCTTGGAGACTTTTGATTATATTATTTGCAGTAAATTCAAAGAGGAACAGCCCAATCAAAATTGTTCCACCATTTAAGTTTTTTTTCTGTCTACTGAACCTTTGCCTAGATTTTTACAGCCATGCATGTTTTCGACCTGCTGCTAATTAACTCAATTAATTTTAACATGTTCCCCCAGCTGTTTGCTTACTATCACTTAGGGTTTATACATACATACATTATACACATATATATATACATATACACACACACACTCATTCTAAAAGTCCGTACTCCATCCCAACATTTTGGAAAGGAGTTGTTGTCATTTAATTTAAAATAATCTTAACCCTTACTCTATACCTATTGTAAACATTTATAAATCGTGAAATTCCCCACTTTTGACATTTTATGTTTACAATTGCCTACACTGTGTTAATCTGAACCCAGTGGCTCATCAAAGCTAGGGTTTATTCTGGTTTCTATGGCATGAAGCAAATTAGGACTTCAGTCCCTCTTGGATGGGACACCAATCCATTGCAGGACTGTAGAAAGTATGTAAGAATATAATGTACGTATACTGTATATAATGTGTATAAATGTACTCTGTCTTCACACAGAGTCAATTGGGATGAACTCTATTCTTGACGAAGCCCCTAGGGTTCAGCAATAAATTTGCTGGTATAATTTAGAAGTCATTGCTTCATCAATGATGGCAAACTGCCATGGCTCAGAGGCAGCAAAACAGTCTGAAAACCATAACACACTTCTGGGCAAACCCCACTTGCAAAGCATGTGTATCTGGAGAGGATGTTTTCACTTTTTACCTCAGAACTTGCAGGACTTTACACTACATTGTACCTGTACATGTCTGTCACTCCTGGTGTGATTTAGAAACAGGGTGGCAGTATCTGTTGTTTAAGCTATAATGTGTTATTCTTTTAGACTGGGGGGAAAAAAAAAGACAGAATACGCCTTGAAAAATCTCCCACAGTTTAACATGTTGGTTTAAAATACAAAATATATATTTCAAAATTTGCATTACTTTATCACAACACTCACAGGAAAAAAAAAAAAAAAAAAAAGTGGATTTTCCAATTTCCAAACCAAATGGTCTGAGCAGTGATTGGCTGTTAACTCAAATAAAAGTTTATTATTCTTTCACTTTGGGGTTTTACCTTTTATCACCATGAGTGTACTACCCAGTGTGCCAAACTAATAGAAATTGCAACTGGTCTGTATGGACCAGTTGCCTTGACTCACTCTTGGTCTGTACAATTCGCAACTGGTCTGTAAATGCGCATGCATGTTTGGGGTAAAAAAAAAAAAAAAAAAAAAAAAAAATATATATATATATATATATATATATATATATATATATATATATATATATATATATATATGTGTGTGTGTGTGTGTGTAAACAAATACAGAATCTACATATAAAAATATCTATATGCAAGTCTATAATTAGAAGTTACTAAAAACTATACAACCAAATAGAGAATGAATCCTATCAGTAAGTGATATGTACAGTATTATCAGCATGATAAACAGTACAATGTAAATGTATAACTGCGGATATTGTTGCTATACGGATGGTTTTTACAGTTTAATGTTCACAGGTAGAAATGGTTTCCTGTGTCACTCAGTATATAATTGAGGTGGTATCAGTCTTCTCAGTAAATTTAATTCTGTGATTGATCAGCAGGTTGTGAAGTGGGTGGGAGTGTTATTCAGTATTGTCTTTATTTTGGACAATATTTGCCTCTCCGAGACTACTGTCAGAGTCCAGTTCCATCCCCACAATGTCACTGGACTTGTGGCTCAATTCATTCAGTCTGTTAGCGTCTGCAACCCTCAGCCTGCTGCCCCAGCATGCAACAGCTTAGGAGGATAGCGCCAGCCACAACAGTCTCGTAGAATATCCTGAGTAGTGTCCGACATATGTTAAATGACCTTAATCTCCTCAAAAAATATAGACGGGCCAGTAGATGTAAAGTACAGTGTTCTTAACCCAGTTCATTTTATTGTCAATATGAACTCCAAGATATTTGTGATCCTTCACCAGTGCAACATTGACACCATGAATGGAAACATGAGTTACTGGTGTTTTGGATCTCCTAAAGTCCATAATCAATTCCTTGGTTGTTGTCTGCTCTCCCAGGTGACAAAAGAATCAACAGCATTCCGATATTCCATCTCCTCACCTCCATAGATAGATCCGACTGCAGCAGAGTCATCAGAAAATTTCTGTAGATGGCAAGTCCCTGTGCAGTAACTGAAGTCGGTTGTGTAGAGGAAGAAGAGAAAAGGTGAGAGTACGGTCCCTTGTGGTGCTTCGGTGTTGCTGACCACCATGTCCAACACATAGTGCTGCAGGCACACATAGTTCCGGTCAAGTAGTCCACAATCCAGGACACAAGCGAGGCATCCGCCTGCATCACTGTCAGCTTCCCACCCATGAGGTTCGGCCTGATGGTGTCGAACGCACTTGGAAAAGTAAAAAACATTACTCTCACAGTGCTTGCCAGCTGGGTGTAGACATGATTAAGCAGGTAGATGATTGCGTCCTCGACTCCAAGTTGAGGCTGCTGGACCAACTGAAGGGGGTCCATATGCTGTCTAACCATTGGTCAGAGTTGATCCAGTATGCCTCTCGAGGCTGTTCCTGACATGTGAAGTCAGTGCTACGTGTCTGTAATTGTGGAGGGTGATGAATGTTGGGTGCTTTCCAGTCTGCATTGTTTGCAATGTTCCCTCTAACGTTCTTGCACATTCTCAGCGCACAAGAAAATCTATGCAACGCATAAAAAAAAAAAAAATTAAACAGAATCATATTAATTAATATCTAATATTAGACCTAATCTAATCTAATCTAATTAATTAGACCAATAATATTGTTTTCTGTACCATTTTACAATGTAACTCACTGAGTGACAGGTGTGTAGCCAATGATACGATACGGTTCACTTACTCTATGCAGCCAATCATAACATTGACAGTGCTTGCATATGTGCCCGCCCATACATGCCGTGCAGGTGTGCGTGGCCACAGTGTGCACATCTGATGTTGCTCACAGTGGTCCTCAGTGTGCTCAAAGAGCTTGTGTGTATGCCCAGACACATGAAAAATTAGAGGGAACTTTGATTGTTTGTCGAACTTACGTAATCCATTCATCACTCAACCTGAGTCAGTCGTCACGTTAAAAAAAAAAAAAAAAACACTTAATAAACTGACCACATTGTTTCTGTGTTTAGACTGTTCATAATCATTGGATTATCATCTCCCAAAAGCAAAACACATTCTTTAAAATATGCTGGGCGTTGCTCATTGAAGCACCCCTTCACGTATCTGGTGTGTGTGTGTGTGTGTGTGTGTGTGTGTGTGTGTGTGTGTATTCATCTCAAGTCTTTCAAATACTGTGAACACAATAAAAAATAAATACAACTTATCTTTTTTTTTTTTTTTTTTTTTTTGCTTCCTAAACAAATATGGCAATAAAATTTATAAACATGCAGCACTATACTTTAACATAAAACTATGCGGTTGTGAATATATAAGCAGAAAGCCTGGACTTTCAACGCCGTGCAGAACAAAGTAATAAGCACTCAAACAGTTTAGTTTTAAGAGAAATCTCTTACTGAAATCTTAATCCTAATTAGGGTCGGGGGGAAGGCTGGCGCCCATCCCAACTGACTCCACGCGAGAACAGAGTACACCCTGGACAGCTCGCCAGGCCATCGCAGGGTGGAAACACACTGATGGCTTTGCAGCCGATTTTTGACAAGTCATCAATGGTTCTTTTACATGAACCTCACACCATAGACAGTGAGAGACATGGCCGGCCTTTGATAACCCAGTTAGCTGCACGGGGGCATTGACAACCTGTGGTGAGTGGGGCTTGAACCCCCAACAACCTTAAGATCGGGCTAATTAGTTGCTTAGAAGTAACCATGTATTAATTTGAGACCTTGCCAGCTATTACTATGATGCATCGCTCGATGGTTTACATGCTATGATAAAGCTCCAAGTACATTTGTTGTGAAAGTAAAACAAATCAGCTCTCTGTTCTTTGGATAAATCTGGGCACCCATTCACACCTGATTGTCATTGTCATTTATATTTCCCTGGAGGGGCAACGTCATGATCATCAAGGTGGTTTGCCCAGGGCAAGACTCGGCTGGGGGTGGCTGTAGCCTAAAGGTTAGAGCAAGTGGCTTTGGAGTTGTGTAAAAATCTGATGAGTTATAGGTCATATTTTGCAGAAATATAAAACATCTAAAGGGTTCACAATCCGTCATGCTCCACTGTACATGTTGAGCCAGTCAGATTGATGATGGTTTACTTATCTTGTCATAAACAGAAAATCTAGTCGAAGATTCAACGTCTGCCATGTGACAAATGCAGTGGCGATGCATTTATTACCCGGGCCTTCAGTGGGACTGAACAATCTTAATCCACCTCTTCATACTACCACTATTACATTACAATTATACAAACCATTAATAATATACAAAAAACACAATATAAAAAGGCATGCCATTGCAGAGAGAGAGAGGGGGGGGGGTGAATACCTTTATTACTAAAGCAAGAAGCCCAGTTAACCCTTTATCTCCCAATGCATCATCGATACATACTACTCGTAAGTACTGGTCTAGAGGTGGCAAACAACCCCTTTCCTTGGCTGAGATAAACAGGCCCTCCTAACCATGTCAATCGTTTATGGAAAGGTCCGCCTTGGAAATTAATTTTTAAGAATGTACGACACTCAGTCAATTTCTCATCCTCCGTCAGCCATTGTAGTTGTGAAAAAAAAAAAAAAAATCTAACTCAACTGTATTGTGTGCAGATCGCTACAGACTATTCAGCTTATTGAACTTGGCTTGCCAAACAGTTTTTCTCTGACCAACCAATCAGACGATGGAAAATGCTGACATTGTTGTGGGCCAGCTGGCCCAGTGAGGCGAATCGGAAATCTGATTGGTTAAAGAAACATCCTCATTGCAAATATACTTTAAGTGACATCGGCAAGCACTAGTGATTCTGAAGGCCCTGGGTAGAATTAGATTGACATGGCAACACATAGAATTTGAAATCTATTTGGAAAAGAAAGAAAAAAAAAAATCTCACAACCACATACATACTGGAAGCAGAGTAGCCAAAGATATGCTGCGGAATGCTAGAAAACAGACTGTTGGGAATAAATTAATACAATTTCATGGAAAAATACTACAGTTTAAGTTGTAAATGTAGGTCAGTGCTTCTCATTTTGTATTTAGGCCGGAGACACCCATGCTGGCCCTGACGACCCACCACTGGACAAATGCATGTTTTATAATACAAAGCACTGATTTCCCCCATGTCATTCCACCTTCAGTTTGCATAAATGTAAGGATCATTATTCCATGGACTGATTTGCATTATTTAAATCAGCCATTTCTGTTGTCAGTCATTAATCACTGCTCACTGAAGGCTGACAAGCCTGCTAGCTCATTATGAACCGATTTGGCATCTCATCATCTCGATAATACACACATCTGACCTGGTCTATAGGTTTACCAATCTCAGTGGTTGGTGATAATAAGCCTTCACATAATTATCATTCCCCAATGTACAATGTGTGTTGGTAAAATACTGTGATGGTTTTATTTATTTATTTATTTTGTCTTGAGATCTGTGACCAAAGGAGCCAGATTATAGGTATACAGGGTGTTTATGCCCATAACAATTGTTGTATGTTAACTGGGTTTCAAAATAACACCCTCATGTCCATTATCAAAGTGCATAATTGGAATTGATTATTCCACCTCTCAAAAGAGTCCCTCCAGACTTTGATTGCTCTCTGTTTGGGGTTTCATTCACCATGGAGAATTACTGTGTGTGGGTGTTTCATCTTATACTTTGTGTGTAATTATGCAAGCAATCATGGCTTAATTTCTAACACTGTGATTGTCTGGACAATAATTTCTGATAATTAAGCTCTGAAGTGACAGGGGCAGCGTTATAGATTATAGACCTGTTTAGAATACCATCAACAATGAACTCATGAATCATGTACATCTTGAGTCACATGCTCTTACCTCCAGAATTACTATTGTAAATTATGACAAATGTTTTCCTAGTCTAGATGTTTTTCTCCTCCACTCTTTTTCCATTGGAAAATGAATTGGCCTGTGGCTAGACTGGTAAAATTGAATGTGGTGTGTGAAGTAAGGCAGAGTGGACAATATAACACTATTACAGTACCAGTGCATGAGCCAATGTGGGTGGATTGAAGCTAATAATTGAATTAGTTCAACCTGCTTTAAGCACATTTTAAAACTGCTGTCAGCAAAGAAAGAGAAGAAAACCCAATTAGACTGATGGGAGTACCATGTGTTTACCAAGTAAGGCTAAGACGAATATTGAATTGTGACACTATGATTGTGAGAGCTCAAATGGCAAGACAAAAAAAAAAAAAAAAAAAAAAAGTATACATTTTTTGTTCCACAAGTGGTTATATAGTGGAGACACATTTGGTTTTTAAGCTGTGAGGATTGAAAGCATCCAGATATAAATTTTATATTCTCACAAAATATTGACATGAGGGGAGGCCTGGGGGATTTTTGCAGGTCCCAGGCTCGGTGAGAATGTTCTGTGTGGTGTTTGCATGTTCTCCACGTGCTTGCATGAATCTCTTTTGGGTAATCTGGTTTCCTCCCACAGCCCCAAAGACATGCACATTCGGCTAATTGGCAGTTCAAAGTTCATTCACTTTTGCTTCGAGTCGTAGTAGGATAAAGCGGTCAGGCAAATAAACAAATTAAACTTGCCAAACCAAGAGCACAGGTGCATGAAGCTTTGAAGCCAAGAAATACATTTAAAATGTCCCTCACCTTACGAAAGTCCCAACAAACGAAAAATCCAGGTTACGAAACGCATTTACCTAAAATTTCTGTCTCTGGATACGAAACAAATTCACGTTACGAAAACGCCATCTCAAAAATTCAAACGATGCACTAGTTGCTCCCCCATTGGCTATTTGCCAACATCCTTCCCTGCTGGCCTCCCATTGGCTATCTTCCAACATCCCATCACCCTTCTGGTCTCCCATTGGCTAGGAGGGATGACACAGCTTCCTCCCATTGGCTATTATGGAGCCGCATCTCCATAATACCCATGATGCTTTTTGTGTAAAGGACAGAGTTACTGTTGTTTCATGAGTTTTTCGAGTGTACTCATTGCAAATTAATTTTTTGGCTCAGGCTTTTAACCTTTCATAAACATTTGTAAGATTATAACTCTGCTAAGAAGACATGGTCAACACACGTGCGTGTGCGCGTGCACACACACACACACATGTGCGTGTGTGTGTGTGTGTGTGTGTGTGTGTGATTCCCGATGCGAGTGAAAAGAAAAAGTGGGCTCATGGCATGCGGTTGAGTGATATTGCAAAGGCATATTGCCAAACCCGTTCACCATCGGTACGATATTGAAGCAGAAGGAGGTCTTAAAAGGTATACTTTTAGAATTTTTAAAGGGTTTAGGGGGTAGTATTAGGGGCCTTGGAATGAATCACGCGTTTTATATGTAAAATGCCGCTCAACTTACAAAAAAATCCAGGTTATGAAAACAATTCTGGCACGGGTTGATTTTGTAAGGTTAGGTACCACTGTAATTTAATTCTGTATCAATTATTATAATAAATGACTATGAAAACCACTAAATTTTTACCAACTTCTAAAAATTATTCAACATTTTCTATATATACGTACTATTAGGACAAGTGTTAACATTATTAGTTTGGTCCCTATATTGTTATGGGCATGTAAATAATTGTAAATATAAATGTGACTGTATAAAGGTTGCGTATAATTAAATTCAGTTGGTGTGCTGTAAATAGTGACACATGGTATGACTCAGCTATTTTGGGTTTGGAATTTTCCATTAGGTGACCTAGTTGCGCATGCGCCCTGGTGGCGGGTCAGGTGATCATCTCATCCAAGGTGGATCATGGAACGTGCTTCACCCAAGTTTCGTCGATCGGGACTTCATCTCCAAAGTCCATCATCCACGTTCACCCACAGCCTTTCGACACCCAGGATTCCAAGCCGTTTCCCAACCAGTGCGCACAGTTTCTAAATTTACTATGCTGCAGGTGCTTGGTGACTATCTTTATTTTGGTACCATTGTTTAATTTATACTTTGTTTAGCTTTGAGCTGCAAGTATTAATTTGCCTTACTTTGTACATATTATTAAATTGTATATAGTTTATGTCGTGGTTTGTCATGCTTTGCTGGTTTCACGGGGAAACTTCCATCTTCTAAATTCCATACATAACAATATTCAGACTGTAGTAGCAGTAGTGGGCCTCTGTCAGTCTCAAACGACTATGGAGCGACACTCTGGCTGGTGATGTTCTCCAGTGCACACAGCCTGGGTAGGAAGTATGGAGGACAGGCTGTTACCCAAGCAGCCAGTCCCCCCTCTTGGCACCACCGAAAGTATGCAGTGGAAGGGCAAAAGCTGATACGACTAGGTTCCAGTGCCGCTGCAGGAGTTGCCAGAACGTTGCTGTGAACAAATTGCCTCAAGGGACTCTAACTCCCAATTAGAAACATGCTGACAGCTATGCAGCCCACTCTTGATGAAAGTCAGCAATGGTTCTTTTAAAGCCTCAGATCATCGACAGTGAGAGACAGTGCCGGTCTTTGATAACCCAGTTAGCTGCACTGAGGGGGACAGTGGCAACTTGTTGAGAGTGGGGCTTGAACCCCCAACTCTCGGATCAATGATCCAGCCAGCATTACCACCAGGCTACCACTGCCCCGATTCAGACTAATAACAACAGTAAAGCCCTGGTCATGTTTCATATTCCATTTCTCAGTCAGGTAAAACATTGAAATTCATTGTTTGATTGGTCAGAGTGCTCTTAGCATATAAAGTTCCCCTGGATATATAATAAATGTCTCTGAAGTGATTTCTTCAATTATGAATTATTCACCAGATATTATTCCAAAGGTCATCTTATAGTAATTAGTGTCCTGTTATTGACCAAACAGCCTCCAGGTACCTGCTGGCCAGTTTAATTACAATTTAAAATGAGCATGATGTGTGACATTCTATATATGTTGAACTGTTGTCTATTGCCAGTTGTAAAACAAAGTGAATCGCTGTAGGGGAACAAAAGGAGACTTTAATAAATTGGTTTTTCATAACAGGCTGTGATGGTATTCAGATATTCATAGTGGCATGCCGAGGATATTTTACTGATTTTTATTTTTGTTAATTTCAAAGAATGTTTTGATATGGTCTGAGTGGATTTAAACATGTAAACCTTTATGAATGTATTTAAACAATATGATACAGCAAATATAGGGTGAAACGTTACCACAGTGGCTACCACATTGACTGCACAGCAAGAAGATCATGCGATTGGAAAGTTCCATTCTGTGTCGAGTTTGCACGTTCTCCCCATGCTTGTAAGTGGAGAATAAGCGATCTCTATAGACAATTGTTACAAATTGCCACTAAGTCTGAATGCAAATCAGTGAATATTGGCCCTGTGACTCAAGATGTGCAGGTTGTACCTTGCCTTGTTCAGCATGTACCCCACCTTCATCCAAAGTCACCTGTGATGCCAGCAAGATTAAATAGTTCTGTATATGAAAAAATGACTAGGTGATATGGCAGGTGTGTGGTAAAATGCAAAATTAAAAATAAAATTCAGGTCAAAAGTAAAAAAAAAAAAAATTAAAAACTAAAATAAAGGAAAGTTTCCTTGTGTTTACAGAAGTCCTCAAGCAATAAAGAGGTTTTTTTTTTTGCTATCTGAAGAGCTTGTGAAGAAATTTCCTAGAAGTTGTCAAGAAGCTATTTCAACAAACTAAGATGCAAGGTCAGTTTATTAATCTCATACAAATTGTTTGTATTTTCTTCTCTCATCACTCTGTCTACAAAGCGTACTCACAGAACTACTGACAAACCTTTGGAGTGTTTGTTGCTTCCTGGAAATGGTGATGAGGTATGAAAGTCATTCTGATCCCACTGAAGAAAAAAAAAAACAAAAACAAAAAAACTGCTCCACATCTGGTAACAGCAAGAAGTCACATTTGATTTATCTAGTACAATTCCTATGAGAGTGTTTTCAGAAATAAACCATCAAAAGCCTTTTTCCTGTTAACTTATTGTCTTTGTTTTCCTGTCATGCAGAATAAGTTATGACCAAACGATGTCAATCACTGTCTGCTGAAGTGCACCTTTATCAAATATTCTTAAACTGTAACAAGTATAAGATAAAATATTACAATGTTGTGGAAGTATGAGCTGAGATTGACTCGAGCCTTTCTTTGACCTTAGTGAGTATGATATGGAGAATTATCAAGACTGAGGAAGTTTGACATTGTTTTATTCATCATCATCATCGTCATCCACTTGATCCAGAATCGGGTCGCGGGGGGCAGCAACATAAGCAAAGAGGTCCCTCTCCCCTGTCACTTCCTTCAGCTCTTCCCGGAGGGTCTGAGGCGTTCCCAAACAAGCTGAGAGACATAGTCCGTTCAGGCATTCTGACTTGATGCCCGAGCCACCTCAGCTGGTCCCTCTCAATGTGGAGGAGCAGCGGGTCTACTCTGAGCTCTCCCCAGATGGTAGAACTTCTCACCTTATCTCTAAGGGAGAGCCCCGCCAACTGACGAAGGCAGCTCATTTCAGCCGCTAGTATCCGCGATCTTGTTCTTTCGATCACTCCCCAAAGCTTGTGGCCATCGGTAAGGGTTGGAAAACAGATCGACTGGTAAATTGAGAGCTTCGCCTTATGGCTCAGCTCCTTCACTACAACCTGACCAGTACAAGCTCTGTTTAACAGCAGAGGCTGAAGCGATCTGTCTGTCGATCTCCCGCTCTATCCTTCTCTCACGCATGAACAAGACCCCAAGATACTTAAACTCCTTCACTTGGGGCAAGGCCTCATTCTCGGCCCATAGGGTCCATTCCACCCTTGTCCGACTGAGAACCATGGCCTCAGATTTGGAGGTGCTGATTTTCATCCCGGCCGCTTCGCACTCAACTGCAAATCGCTCCAATGAAAGCTGGAGGTCCCGGCTTGGTGAAGCCAAAAGGACAACATCATCCGCAAAAAACAGAGACGAGATCTGATGGCCACCAAACCAGAACCCCATAACGCCTCAGCTGTGCCTAGAAATTCTGTCCAGAAAAATTATGAACAGAATCGGTGACAAAAGGACAGCCTTGGCAGACTCCAACCCTCACTGGAAACAAACTCGCCATGTTGTTACCAATACAGACCAAACTCTGGCTCCGGTGATACAGTGATTGAAGGGTCCGTAGCAACGGGTCCGGAACGCCATACTCCCGGAGCACGACCCACAAAATAGTCAAGGGGACACGGTCGCAAGCTTTCTCCAAATCCACTAAACACATGTAGACGGATTGAACAAACTCCCATGCCTCCTCTAAGATCCAGTGGAGCGTATAGAGTTGGTTAAGAATGCTATGGCCAGGACGAAAACCACATTGTTCCTCCTGGATCCGAGGTTCGATTCTCGGTAGAATCCTCCTCTCCAGTACCCCTGCATAGACTTTCCCAGGTAGGCTGAGGATGGTGATTCCCCGATAATTGGAACACACCCTCCAGTCCCCTACCACCCCATTTGCCAATCCAGAGGTACTGCCCCCAATGACCATGCGATGTTGCAGAGACATGTCAACCAAGACAGTCCCACCATCCAGAGCCCTGAGATATTCAGGGCAGATCTCATTGAACCCCGGAGCCCGACCCCAGAGGAGCTTTTTGACTACCTCAGTGACCTCCACTAAAGTGATGGGCAGACCCCTGCCCAAACCCCCAGTGTCTTCCTCCTCCATGGAGGGCATGTTGATAGGATTGAGGAGGCCCTCAAAGTATTTCCTCCACCTCTTGATGACATCCTCAGTTGAAGTGAGCAGCTCCCCTTCACTTCTTCACTGTAAACGGTGTTTGTGGAGAACTGCTTCCCCCTCCTGAGGCGTCCGATGGCTGTCCAGAACCCTTTTGAAGCCAATCGATAATCACTCTCCAGGCCCTCACCGAACTCCTCGCACGCCTGAGATTTTGCATCTGTGACAGCCTCGGCTACACGGCCTACCAGTACCTGTCTGCTGCCTCCGGAGTCTCACGGGCTAATAAGGCCCGATAGGCCTCCTTTTTCAGCTGGACGGCCCCTTTCATCACAGGTGTCCACCACCGGGTTCAGGGTTTACCGCCACGACAAGCACCGACGACCTTCTGGCCACAGATATGGGCTGCCGCCTCAGCAATGGAAGCTTGAAACATGGCATATTTGGATTCCATTTCACCCGTCTCCTACGGGACGTGGTTGTAGCTCTGCCCGAGGTTGAAGTTAAAGGCCTCTTGAACAGGAGAGTCCGTCAAACATTCCCAGCAGACCCTAATTACACGCTTGGGCCTACCAGGTCTGGAAGGCAGCCTCCCCCACCATCGAAGCCAGCTCATCACCAGGTGGTGTTCAGTTGACAGCTCAGCTTCCCTCTTCACCCGAGTGTCCAAAACATGCGGCTGCAAGTCCGGTGACACGACTACAAAGTTGATCATTGAACTGTGACTTAGGGTGTCCTGGTGCCAAGTGCACTTATGTGCACCCTTATGTTCGAACATGGTGTTTGAAAGAGACGGCCGTACCTACTGATCACACCCTTCCAGGTCACCTTATCATTACCCACATGGGTGTTGAAGTCTCCCAAACAATGAGTGAGTCTCCAGAGGGAGCGTTCTCCAACACCCCCCCTAAAGACTCCAAAAAGGGTGAGTACTCTGAACTGTCATATGGTGCATAAGCACAAATAACAGTCAGAACCCGTCCCCCCACCTGAAGGCGGAGGGAAGCTACCCTTTCATCGACCGAGGTGAACCCCAGCGTTTGGGCACCGAGACGGGGTGCAACAAGAATGCCCACACTGACTCGCCGCTTCTCCCCATGAGCAACTCCGAATGGAATTAGGTCCAGCCTCTCCAGAGATGGGTGGTTCCAGAGCCCAAGCTATGCGTTGAGGTGAGCCCGACTATATCTAGTAGGTATCTCTCCACCTCACGCACCAGCTCAGGTTCCTTCCCCGCCAGAGAGGTGACATTCCATGTCCCAAGAGTCAGAGTCATTAACTGAGGATCAGTCCGCCAGAACTCATACCTTTGGCTGCCATCCAACTGACATTGCACCTGGCCCCTATGGCCCTTCCCACAGCTGGTGGGTCCATGGGAGGGAAGACTCATGTCTCCTTTTTGGGCTGGGCTCAGCCGGGCTCCATGGGCAGAAGCCTGACCACCAGGCGCTCGCCTTTGAGCCCCTCCCCCAAGCCTGGCTCCGGGGGGGGGGACACCCTGGTGACCCACGTCCGGGCAAGGGAAACTGTACCCTTGCTTTTGCCATCATCAAGGTCTTCTGAACCGCACTTCATCTGGACCCTCACCCAGGACCTGTTTGCCTTGGGTGACCCTTCCAGGGGCATTATGCCCCCAGCAACATAGCTCCTGAGATCATTAAGTTTCGCAAACCCCTCCACCACGATAAGATAGCGATCCAGGGAGGGGTTTCTTTTATTTTTTTTCAAAAAATTCAAATTTTCATTTCAAATTTTCTTATTATTTCAAAATCCTTTCAAGCCCAGTAGAATGTGTATCATTGCGATGTGCTAGATGTGAATTAGCTAGAAATATCAGAAGAGTCCCCGTTAATGCAGTTTCTAATTTATCTAATGAAAACATAAAGCAAAATATAGAATTAAAGTTTCTGATGGTGATGATGTTGCTAATAACAACAATAATAATAATAATAATAATAATAATAATAATAATAATAATAATAATAATAACAAGAAGGAGAAGAACATTTAGTTTTTGGTTTTCCAAAGAATTGTGACTTCATTGCGCTTATTACGAGTAACACACATTTATTCTTTAGAGTGAACAGCCATTTTCTCATTAGTTTACTCTTGCTTGGGTTGGGAGCAGGGGAAACATAAATAGCAAATAAGGTAGATAGATAACACCCCACTGACAATGCTGTTGTACTTTCTTGTACTCACTCTCAGACAAAGTTAGCAACAGCACAAATAGTGAAAAAATAAAGCAAGGTTTTGACAGCTCAGGGCCACAGTGCTTCGCTTTAAATTATACTAACTCAGTAACAAAGATGGCGGACAGGCGGGGCATATCCAAACTCTCTCATATGATATCTCTGAGTTGGTCAGCACATGCCAATTGTTCAACAATCATTAAACTTATCAGGTGTCAAGGATACCTAATTTGGCTTATAGAAGAATTATCAGAAGTAGGTTGGTGCTTGCCACCATTTAGGAATAATTTAAAAAAAAAAAAAAAAAAAAAAAAAACCATAAAACAAAAAACAAAACAAACAAACAAACAAAAAAACCTAATCACTTATGCACCCCTTTCAGGCTCTGACAATCATTTAAAAATGTGATTGTTTGGGCCTGTGCACAGGGACCTGTGCCTTTGAGATTCATACATCAGCTATTGTTCATATATTCATATATGCATTGGCACAGATGCGGCATGCAAAGCAACATAAACTGACTTTACAAGCGGCAAAGGTAATATAATGGTCAGCATCTTATATGCATTATACTGAGATGTTTATTCAGGTAATGATCCCCCACACACCTTTTTGCAATCTTGGTAAATAACCAGGGCTGTGTAACAAAGTAGGTGTTTTTATGCTGATGCAAATACTTACAATTCATTTACCAAACCCAGGAGACTTTTCTTCTTTCAACCAACATCCTTGGAGTGACTTTATCGGGATCCACCTTTCCTAAATCAATGCCTCAAATACAAATCAAGGAATGTGAACAAGGAAAAGGTAAATCCTTATTAAAAATCATAGCTGATAATATAATTGGACAGGATATGACTATAAGTATACTAAATCAGTTTATTGTTTTCTTGATCCTTGCTTAAAACATTTTTTTTTCCTGGTCAGCCATGTTTGCTGCTTGTCTCGATTTTCTTATTTGTGCATCAATGAGTGAAGACCAATGAATGATGATTCACTTAAGCATCCAACCAGGAAAAGCTGCATGTCAGCACATAATCAATCGCTTTTATGCAGCAGGTCTACTTGTGCCTCAAAAGGTGACATCACTCCATATGATGATCAATGGACAAAATGTATCATTTCTCTTAAAATGCATTTCCTAAATTCCTCACACTTCATCTTTGTTTTTGTTTGTTGTTTTTCTTGTTGTTGCTTTGTTGCACGTTTCTATTACCGTGTTGTGTTACCTAAATTCACAGTGCTTTGAAGACACAGGTTCACCATACATCCCTGATTCAGGCATGGTTGGATGCAATCATCTGAGGATTGATTTTATTTGAAACATTTATAGGCATAATCTTAAGGTCACTGACTGAATTGGAGTACCCTTGATTTATAATCACATGACTATATTCTTTGGCAGTGGTGGCTCGTTGGTAAGGTGCTAGATTACCGATCTCAAAGTTGGGAGTCTGTGTCACATTACTGTTTAAGACTTAAAGCAAGGTGATCTCACCAAGATGGCTCCACTTCAGAATTGAAACAGTAATGTCCAATCTAGTTTTTTTTTTCTTTTCTTTTGATGATCAGTGATTGGTGAAAACAAGTGGAAGGTGTGGCTATTGTTTGATTGAAGTGAAAACCTGCACCCACACCATGCCCTTTGCAGATAATACTGCCCACCCCTGTCCTTGGAGCTATGTTGTTGGGGGCATTATGCCCCTGGTAGGATCACCCAAGGCAAACAAGTCCTAGGTGAATGCCTAGATTATGCATGGTTCACATGACCTTTATGGATAAAAAAAGAGAAAAGGACATGGTTTTCCTTGCCTGGACATGGGTATCCTGGGCCCCGCTACAGTCAGGCATGGGGGAAGGGCTTGATGGTGAGCACCTGGTGGTCAGGCTTCTGCCCATTGAGCCCGACCTGGCCTAACGCGAAAAGGAGACATGGGTTTGCCCTCCCATGGAGCCTCCATCTGTGGGAGGGGCTATAAGGATTGGATGCAATGGAAGTTGGGCTGCAGCTGAAGGCATGGTTTCTGTCCGATCAATCCCCGGCTACTCTGACTTCTTGAACCTGGAATGCCACTTTTCTAGTGGGAAAGGAACCTGACCTGGTGTGTGAGATTGACAGATGCCGAGTAGATATAGTCGAACTCGCCTCAATGCATAGCTTTGGGCTTTGTAACCGCCCATCTTGAGAGGGGCTGGACCTTATTCCATTCTGGAGTTGCTCACGTGGAGATGTGGTAAGCCAGAGTGGGCATCCTTGTTGCCCCCTTGTCTCGGTGCCCACATGTTGGGATTCTCCCCGGTTGATGGAAGGATAGCTTCCCACTGCTTTCGGGTGGATGTACAGTCCTCAGTGTAGTTTGCCAAATGATACAGTACCGGCAGGCAAATGTGCTGCCGTCCAAACTGTCACTGATGCAGAATCTAGGGTGTGGGTTGGGTGACACCCTGGAAAGCGACTATCAGTTAGCCTTGAAAAGGTTCTGAACCACCATCTGATACTTCAGAAGGGGGAGACAGTTCTCCACAAATACTGTTTACAGTGGAAGAGGGGAGCTGCTCACCTCGGCTGGGGATGGTATCAAGAGGTGGAAGGAATACTTCAAGGGTCTCCTCAATTCCACCAACGTGTCCTGGTTGGGGTGGAGATCTGCCCATCACTGGGGCTGAGGTCACCGAGGTAGTCAAAAAGCTCCTTGGTGGTCTGGCTCTGAGGCTAGATGAGATTTTCTCTGAATATCTCAGGGCTCTGGATGTTGTTGAACTGTCTTGGTTGACATGTCTCTGCTACACCACATGGTCATCAGGGGCGTACCTCTATATTGTCAAACTGGGGTGGTAGTCCCCCTTTTTAAAAAGGGGACCGGAGGGTGTGACTATTTGTGGAATCATGGTAGAATCACACTCCTCAACCTATCGGGCAAAGTTTATGCTGGAATACTGGAGGAGAGGTTCTGACTGATGGTTGAACCTTGGATTCAAGAGGAATAAAGTGATTTTCATCCTGGCCGCAGCACTCTCGACCAGCTCTATACATACACTCTACAGGATCCTCTAGGGGAGCTTCAGTTTGCCCAATCTGTCCACATGTGTTTTGTGGAGTTAGAGAAGGCTTTTGACCATGCCCCTTGGGCAATCTTGTGGGGTGTGCTCTGGGAGTATGATGTATTGGACCCATTGCTATGGGCCATTAGGTCTTTGTATCACCAGAGCCAGAGCTTGGTTTGGATTGGTAACAAAAGGTCAAATTAGTTTCCGGTGAGGGTGGGAGTCTGCCAGGGCTGTTCTTCGTCACTGATTCTGTTCATTATTTTTATGGACAGAGTTTCTAGGTGCAGCTGAGGTGTTGATGGGTTCTGGTTTGGTGGGCATAGGATCTTATCTCTGCTTTTTGAGGACGATGTTGCTCTTTTGGCTTCATTATTCCTGGACCTCCAGCTTTTGTTGGAGTGATTCATAGCCAAGTGCAAAGTGGCCAGGATAAGAATCAGCACCTCCAAGTTCAAGGCTGTGGTTCTTAGTTGGAAAAGGGTGGAATGCATCCTTCAGGTCTGGAATGAGGTCCTGTCCCAAATGGAGGAGTTCAAGTATTTCTGGGTCATCCACAGACGTATCACGGAAACCTCTGTTGTAAAGCAGAGCGTGTACTAGTATGTCATGGTGAAGGAGCTGAACCGCAAGACAAAGCTCTCAATTTACAAGTCAATCTATGTTTCAACCCTTACCTGTGACCCTGAGCTTTGGGTAGTGACCAAAAGAACAAGATCACGGACACAAGAGGCTGAAATGACCTTCCTTTGCTGGGTGATGGGGCTCTTCCTTAGAAATATGGTGAAAAGTTCAGCCATCTGGGAGAAGCTTGGAGTAGAACTGCTGCTCCTCTGTGTTGAGTAGAGCCAGTTGAGGTGGCTCGGGCATCTAATTAGAATGCCTCCTGAAGACATTACTGGTGTGGTGTGGAAAAAGGTCCAGGTCGACCCAGAACACACTGGAGGGACCATTCTCTTGGCTGGAAACTCTTTAGTGTTTGTATTGAAGAGCTGGAGGAAGTGGGGAGAGGGCTGTCTAGAACTCACTGCTTCTTAGGCCGTATTAAGTGGAAGATAATGGTGATGACTCCAAGCTGTAACGGACAAAATAAATAGTCTTTTTACCCTCAGTGAAACACTTGGGTTTACTTTTGCTGGTGTAGGGCTGTCTCCCACATTACTTTTGCTTTTAAGTAATTGATCCATTTTATGTAATGCTTCTGCACCTGAATATATACATGCAGAATGAATATAGATCAGTATCTGATATATCCTTAGTGGTTGTGATATTCAAATGTAAGTGGTCATTGAGATTATGCATCACAAATTATTGTTTTCATATTTAATTAATTCATTGATTGATTAAAACATCCAGATACAAAAGTATAAGCTTTGTTAATTACCAAAAAAAAAAAAAAAAAAAAAAAAAAAGTGGCTCTCACTGTCTGCGGTGTGAGGAATGTAAAAGAACCATTGCTGCCTTTCGACAAGTGTAGGCTACATAGCCGTCAGCGTGTTTCTGCCCAGTGATGGCTTGGCGACCTGTCCAGGGTGTACTCTGCCCTCGCCCTGAGTTGGCTGGATGGGCGCCATCTTCCCCGAGACCCTAATTATGATCAATAAGTTACAGAAAATGAATGAATTAAATTTATTGACTGAAACGCAGTCATCAACTATCAGGAATTTGTTTTTTTTTTGTTTTTTTGCAAGGATTACAAGCCACCCAGAAAATAAGGGTATGGGTTTGGAATGGGAAAACAGGCAGAGTTTTTCTCCATTTACAGTTTGAGTGCATGGTGTAAACAAAGTGTGACATAGACAAACAGGGATGGAAACAACCAAGAAGTTGGAGCTTTAGTGGTGCAGTGAAGGTACACAGACAATTTCAGTTGAACTGACATACGACATATTAGCCCACATTACAAATTTTAAATTTTGGCTTATAACAGATCCATCGCTCTTGAAAGAGGAAATAGCACCAGATGGCCCTTGCTGCTGCTCGTACTTGGGAAAGCCCAGCAGCTGCCCACTGCAAACGTGCTGGTGTATCTGGTCCTGAAATTTAGCTTGCTGCAATGGGTCTATAGCACCCTATAACACCACTCACTAAAGACCGCCTACTGTTTGCTTTTGTGCAGCTGCTCAAAGATTCAACTTAAAGCTGCACTGGAGTTATGCTTTTTGTATTATACAATACAGTACAGGAAATAATAAGATTTATTTCCTTCTTCTACTAATGCAACAGTAAAACACAATCATTTCTTTATTATCATTATCAGCATAGTTTTCTCACCTCTGTGATTTTTATTATTATTATTTTAATTTATGTATTTTTTATCCAAACTTCATATTTCACAACAAATATATTTCAGACCAAAAAGACAAGCACGCACATAAATAAAGATACACAATATTTAATGATTCAAGTAAAATTCCAAGACAAGAAAAATCATTACACCAAATCTATATGATTTTTTTTTTTTTTTTATATATATTCTAAAGGGGTACTTTACAGTGGCAAGACAAAACACAGTATATTTTTATTGTTTAATTGTGTACTGCTGGAACATATCAAAGCTGTCAACTATCAAAGCAATCGTGAAACACAACAAATGATTAAATTACAAGCAGATTTAGTATAGCAATAGGTTCCTATAATTTTCCTGCTTTATACAAGATGCATGGTGTGTACATTATTCTGACCATCTCTATGCCAGTACACAAACATGCACACTCACAAAGATACCCTGCACACATTCACTGATAAATGCATAATGACTTCCTACATTATGATGGAGATTTTCATAATGTTTATATTTTGCTTTTCTTTTTTTTTTTCTTTTTTTTTCCATTTTTCATTTTTACCAACAAATTCAAGACCCACCAACCACACTTCCTTTTGCTAACATTTCATCAAAGAATGTCATCTGAGTTTACCTCAAACATATATTTACATGTGCATTTACTTTCTTTCTCTCTCGCTCTCTCTCTCTCTTTCTGTCTAAATAATATGCACCAGTGTACTGACGTGTTGCTATTAAGGAGAGCTTGTATTATAAGTATTCATTACTGCAATGACAAATTTAGACACAATACAAGAGTGGTCATATTGCAACTCAATGCACCTTATCACCATCAGACATGAGGCAAAGGTCAAAGACCTCTGTTCTCAATGGCATGCAAATGCAAAGTCGAATTGTATTCAAACATTTTGCTTCACAATATTCCAGAGTAATACAAATAACTGCAAAACTTTTAATGCTTCTGATTCATGTTGGCTTCACGCGGCACTGGATATTACGGTATGAGATGTTTGTAAGGTGTTAAAAGGGAGACTGGCCATGAACTTGACATAATAAAAATACATTTATGTAGCATTTTTCTATTAATTATTTTACAGAGATTTTTCACTTGCAGGACCTTTGATACCAAATGTAACTCAACTACGCTAGTTATGCTACACAAGTTGGAAATGTATTAAATACATCTTGATTAGGTTTCAATGTGTTATTAGAATTTTCGATAGATTGTGGGTCATCAAGAACATTGAATGAGGAGCATTTTAATTTCTGACTTTTTTATTGTTGTTGTTAATGATGTGGATGCATGTTCAAAAGCAATATGCAAATTTGTGTGCTTGTACTTACTAATATATATATAAAAAAAAACAAAAGGACAGGACAAAGACTTTCTATTGAAACTCCATTTATCACTACAGATCTGTTTCGAGGGGTGGTGAAACCATCCTCTCTCTTCAGGTGATTATAGAAGAATATATATATCTTCTTCTATAATCACCTGAAGAGAGAGGATGGTTTCACCACCCCTCGAAACAGATCTGTAGTGATAAATGGAGTTTCAATAGAAAGTCTTTGTCCTGTCCTTTTGTTATTTGCTCTACCAAAAAGTATTGAGCACTCTCCTACGGAAGGATCTACTCAGAAAATTATATATATATATATATATATATATATATATATATATATAT
>CM045733.1:66792500-66812500 GCA_024760905.1 Plotosus lineatus | reverse complement strand
GTTTTACAAGATATTCCACACTGTTATAGGAAAAATGCCTGTAAAATTTCTTGACAGTGAAACAATTAGCAGGTACTTTTTGGAGTGGTTTAGAGTTTTCCCTGTTGTGGCTTTATGTGAAACTTTCTCTGGAAAAAAAAAAAAAAAAAAAGATCAATGTTGCAGAGGCTATTTTGCCAAGAGGCATCAAAGGGAATCTTGATTGTAAGTCTGAGGATTAATGAAAACAGTATTTTTTTTTTTCCTGTCCAAAACCGTTCGAGGGCTATTCATAAATTTTTATTGTAGTACTTTGTAAGACATAAGAAGATACTGCCTTGCTGTTATTAGCTGAATGACTAAAACTGTGGTGATGTAGACTTGTTACCCATGTGCAGTTTGATCGAAATACACTTAATGTTTGCAGTCTTGCAGAATGCAACACAGTTTTTGAGACCATTCTTTCACACACGTAGACATCTCGCCATCTGTTACTGTTAACTCTTACTGATGGTGAAAAGGAACCAAGTCAGACACAGTAGGAGCTATCCATGTGTAGCTTCTGTACTTGAATTAATATCAGCCAATATGTGTACAGAGCATCTTACAAATTCTCAGTTTAAAATCAAGAAGCTCAGTAAAAAAAAAAAAAAAAAAAAAAAAAAAAAAAATCAGATTTAGCACCATTTCTACCTGTTCTCTTCTTCTTTTCCTTTCAGCTTTTCCCTTTTTCAGGGGTCACCACAGTGAGTCATCTGATTCGCATGTTTGATTTGGCATAGTTTTGTTTTTTTTTAAATCGGATGCCCTTCCTGACACAAGCCTTTCGCAAGGGAAACAAACACGCTGACGGCTTTGCAGCTCCTCTTCACGAACGTCAGCAATGGCTCTTTTACATGAACTTCTCACCATAGACAGTGAGAGACATGGCCCGCCTTTGATAACCCGGTTAGCTAGACTGGGGGTGACAGTGACAACCTTGTGGAGAGTGGGACTCGAACCCTCAACCTTAGGATCAGCGATCCAGCGCCCTGTACCACCAGGGCACCACTGCCCACGGCACCATTTATACCTGTATAATAGACAAAGAACTTACCCAAATAGAACTGTTAAACATTCAAAACAAATAAATAAAATAAATCATTGATTATTTTCCAGTCTTTGAGTGTCCAGTCTCAATGAGTCTGTGCCCATAATAGCATCATACACCCATACCATGTTCTTCAACATACCCTTTTTCTTCACTTTTAATCTGAACTTCTAAACATTCTAAATGAATTGTGGTTATTTCTTTCATTCATTCATTTTCTAAATTGCTTAATCCTAATTAGGGTCATAGGGAGGCTGGCGCCCATCTCAACCCACTCCGTGTGAGGATGGGGTACATCCTGGACAGCTTGCCAGGTCATTGCAGGGCCAACAGTCACACAACTATACACAGTCACACTCATAGTCACACCGAGGAGAGATTTGGAACAGCCAGTTAATCTGCTGTGCATGATTTTGGACTGTGGGAGGAAACCCACGCAAGCACAGGGAGAACATGCAAACTTCACACATAAACACCCAGGCTGGGAATCAAACCCAAGCCTTTTTGCTGTGAGGCGGATGTGCTAATCATTACGCCACCATGCTGCATAGTTATTTCACTTTATTTGAATGAATCAGACTGACATCGAAGTTTCTTGGAATTTTTTTTTTTTTTTTGGTGAATTTCCTCCAGGGAGTCAGTTCAAGTATTCAGCATAGAAGCAGGATAATGACCATTTAACAATACACCGGTTCAAGTTTAAATACCAATGAATCATGGGTGGATGCAGAGAGTTAAAGACACATCATTATGGGATGTGACTGAAGCAGTGGCACATCTTAATGGGATGCGAGTGGGTTACAGTATGTAAGGAGAACAAACACAGGAAGAACACTTAGGCATAGAGTTTGGCCGAAAGAACACTTATGCATATGCCATGAAGTCTCTGTAGACTTACACTACGTAACAACCCATGGATTACCAGGATCTTTAGAGGACTCATTTCAATAATAGACGGTATAAATTAATTAAAATTTCTTGAAAATGTATTTCAGTGTAATTCCTTCAGGGAGCGAAGGAAATACAAGCATTCGGTATAAAAGCAAAGAAATTAGTGCCTAGAAACACATGGGCTCAAGTTTAACAATCAATCAGCAATGTGTGTGTGTGTGTGTGTGTGTGTGTTCATCATCAGTTCAGTTCATTTTCTTCACCGCTTCATCCTAATTAGGGTCACGGGGAGGCTGGTGACCATCTCAGCCAACTCAGGGTGAGGGCAGAGTACACCCTGGACAGCTCGCCAGGCCATCGCGGGGCGGAAACACACTGACGGCTTTGCAGCCTACTCTTGTTGAAAGTCAGCAATGGTTCTTTTACATGCCTCACACCATAGACAGTGAGAGACATGGCCGGCCTTTGATAACCCAGTTAACTGCGCTGGGGGGGACAGTGACAACCTTGTGGAGAGTGGGACTCGAAACCCCAACCTTTGGATCAGCGATCCGGCACCTTATACCACTAGAGCACCACTGCCCTTGTGTGTGTGTGTGTGTGTGTGTGTGTGTGTGTGTGTGTGTGTGTGTGTGTGTGTGTATATATCTATCTTTATGGGGTATAGTATACAGTGGTACCTCACCTTCCGAAAGTCCCAACAAACAAAGAATCCATGTTACGAAATGCATTTTCCTAAAATTTCCGTCTCTGGGTACGAAATAAGTTCTCCTTACGAAACACACCATCTCAAAAATTCAAACAATGCGCGAGTTGCTCTCCCATTGGCTATCTCCCAACATCCCGCCCCGCTGACCTCCCATTGACTAAGAGGGAGCTGCATCTCCATAATACCCATGACACAGCTCCCTCCCATTGGCTATTATGGAGCTGCATCGCCATAATACCCATGATGCTTTTCGTGTAAAGGACAGTGTTACTGTTGTTTCGTGAGTTTTTCGAGTGTGCTCATTGCAACTTTATTTTTTGGCTCAGGCTTTTATCCTTGCATAAACATTTGTAAGATTATAACTCTGCTAAGAAGACATGGTCAACACACACACACACACACACACACACACACACACACACACACACACACGTGCGAGTGAAAAGAAGAAGCGGGCTCGTGCCATGTGGTTGAGTGATATCGCAAAGGAATATGGCCAAACCCGTCTACCATCGGTAAGATATTGAAGCAGAAGGAGGCCTAAAAAGGTATACTTCTATAATTTTTAAAGGGTTTAGGGGGTAGTATTGGGGGCTTAGAAAGAATCGGGTCTTTTTACATGTAAAATGCGGCTCAATTTACGAAAAAATCAGGTTACGAAAAAGGCCTTGCAACGGATTAATTTTGTAAAGTGAGGTATATAGTATAGTATAGTATAGTACAATCTCAGACTACAAGCTGGAAGTGGTCCATGACGTTGTTTACCTCGGCTCAACCATCGCCAACTCCCTCTATCTTGACTCCAAGCTGAAAAAGCATCAGCAAGGCATCCGCCACCATGTCCAGACTGACCAAGAGAGTGTGGACCAACAACAAACTGATGGAGCACTGCAAGGTCCAGGTTTACAGCACCTGCATCTTGAGCACACTCCCGCACGACAGCAAGTCCTGGACCCTGTGAGCTTGGCAAGAGCAGAAACTCAATGCCTTCCACATGTGCTGCTTCTGACATATCCTGGGTATCACCTGGTAGGACAAGGTGACAAACACAGCTGTCATTGAGAGACCGGGAATCCCCAGCATGTTCACCCTACTGAAGCAGCGATGCTTACGTTGGCTTGGTCATGTGGCACGGATGTCAGACGGGCGGATCCCAAAAGACCTCCTGGAAGGAGAACTGGCCCAAGGGCACCGCCCAACAGGCAGACCCCATCTGCAATACAAAGACATCTGCAAGCGAGACCTGAAAGTCCTGGGAGTGAACCTCAACACCTGGGAAGCCACCGCCTCAGACCGGTCGGCTTGGAGGGCAACAGTTAGAGCAAGTTTGTGAAGTTCGACGCCGCGCTTGCAGAACAGTCCGAGACCAAGGGGCAGATACGGAAGGCTGCAAACCAAACCAGCAGACCATCTCCAGTCTTCCTCTGTACCAAATGCAGAAAGGACTGCCACTCTTGGATCGGGCTGTCCAGCCACCCCAGAAGTTGTACTACCAGACGAGACACCAGTCAGAGCGCAACTCCATAGTCCTTCGAGACTGTTGGAGGCCTACTACTATAATATATCTTCATGGAGTGCAGCTGGAACAGTGATACACCAAACAGTCCCAACAAAGACAGGAAGGAAGCTGAGGTTTTGGCCTAAAGAGGGTGGAAGGTACTGAGCTGGGGAAGGCACTAGATGTCTGCCAAGGTGTTAAAAAATGGCATTGTTTTATTATGGCATTTAGTTTACTGCCACCGACTCTGGTGGCAGTTCATCTACAGATTTGTGACCAACTCACAATGGACACTGAGATGCTAATGACCCAGATTTCAGTGATTTGCTGTCACTGATTAAAAGAACAAACTTTGAAGACTTAACTCAAAGAGATGTGTACTCGGATTACCATAATATATTGATTGAGAATATATTGATTGAGGGGCTGCCTAAAAGCTGAGCTACCTTAAGATTTTCGTTTTGCTTCTTAATTATTGCACTGACATTTCCTCAGGAATTCAGTAGAAATATTGGAAAGCTCATTGTTTTCCAAAAATACTCCAGCTTTCTGATATAATGATTCAGAATTTTTAGCACTGCAAGCGCAGTTATACAGGTACATCTGAAAAAAAAAAAAAAAAAAAAAAAAAAGTCTTGTGATTGATATGGAAAGAAATAAGGATTTAACCTAATGTAAAATAATTTGATTTGTTGTTCTGTAGATGCTGTTTTGTTTAATAATCCCACCATATGTTTTTTCGCATTCCTCCCCCTCTGTCTTTTTCAATCTCTCTCTCTCTCTCTCTCTCTCTCTCTCTCTCTCTCTCTCTCTCTCACACACACACACACACACACACACACACACACACACACACACACAGTACATGGCATGTAGCTTGTAGTTCACAAGCATTATTTAGTTTCTTTAAAAAAAAAACAACAATGTGATGGTTTCCGTGAAGTGCTCCACTAAAAATATTTTAGTTTGTGTTTGTCCTGATATTTCTCATTAAATAAATAAATACATAAATAAATAAAAGTCAAAAGAAAAAAAAAAACTTTATTATGTTAAGAATAGAATGGCTTCAGCATCCTTTACAACAAAAGTAAACGATGCACAATAGTCAGTCAGCATCAACCCAGCGATGTACAACGGTGTCAGAACCACAATACATACAGACACCAGACAGAAGCCAGACACCATGCAACCGCCGTCAAAAATCACCTCCATGATTTCCTTAGTATGGTGCTCTGTTCCACCGAAACAGTAAAATAAAATAATAAGTTATTTACTTTCTATCATATTCAATATTAGCTGTCCAGGGTGTACTCTGACCCCACCAGAGTGAGCTCTCCCTGTAACCTAGTTAGGGTTAAGCGAGTCAGAAAATCAATGAATGAATGAATGAATGATGAAGATTCAATATTACATACACTGTAGCTATTACCTCCATTTCACTGGACTATGGCATGCAAGGATCGTAGCGGAAAGGCGTGGAACGCAGTCTACGGAAGAGCTTTGGCATTTTTATACGAAAAACGAGTGCAAATACTACGAAAGAATGGAAATTCTCATACCCCCATTTCACTGGACTATGGCATGCAAGGATCATGTAGCAGAAAGGCACGGAAAGCAGTCTACAGAAGAGCTTCGGCATTTTTACATGGAAAATGAGTGAAAATCCTGCAGAACAGTGGAAATTCTTACCTTCTCGGAACGTTCACAGCATGTGCGGAAAAGGTACGGCAAAGTACGCCAAAGTGACCCCACGGAACACTCATGAAATATTTTAGCCTGCTGAAAGCATACGGAAGGGGAGGAAGACTTGAGGAATAACTACAGAATCACACGGAAGATGATGGAATAATTGTGGAACGTTTGCGGATGACAATATTTTGCTTTCGTAAGTCTGCCGTGCTCCAGTGAAATGGGGGTATATCCTTCTAACTGGGTTC
The DNA here is from genome assembly GCA_024760905.1 of Plotosus lineatus. NCBI lineage: Eukaryota > Metazoa > Chordata > Actinopteri > Siluriformes > Plotosidae > Plotosus > Plotosus lineatus. The sequence continues at coordinate 66,806,396 of CM045733.1, read as the reverse complement.
TGAACATCTTTATGCAGATTACCCGCATTCATTGGAATGTTACAAAACATGATCGGTGCAGGCAGACAGTCAAGGTATGGTCAAAAAAAAAAAAAAAAAAAAAAAAAAAAAAAATCATAAAATATTGCACATTTGCATTTTCATAAAGTAGAGAGTAATAAAATATCAGCAGAAATTTAAATTTTGTTATAACAAATGCTACTGTTTGTTAATTTTTTAAAAAAATTCTCAGTGTTTTATTATGGCATAGTGGTATAGGGGTGCTGAATTGCTGATCCTAAGGTTGGGGGTTCAAGTCTCACTCTCCACAAGGTTGTCACTGTCCTCCCAGTGCAGCTAACTGGGTTAGCAAATGCCGGCCATGTCACTCACTGTCTATGGTGTGAGGTTCATGTAAAAGAACCATTGCTGACTTTCGACAAGTAGAGCTGCAAAGTCGTCAGTGTGCTTGTGCCCTGCAATGGCCTGGCGAGCTATCCAGGGTGTACTCTGCCCTCGCCCGGAGTCGGATGGGATAGGCACCAGCCTCCCTGTGACACTAATTAGGATTAAGCGGTTACAGAAAATGAACTATGGGTAAGTTTGGATTTTCTCTACAGTTTTTTCCATACGGTGAAAATAACCGGACATTGTGTACACCAGAAGCTTGATTTCTTTTACAACCGAGAACATGTGTTAATTTGCTGCAGTGAAAATTATACTTTAACTTTGGAAAGTGAGCAATTTAGTATTAAAAATATTACAAACTACAGTATGTTTTGTGCCTGAGAGTCCTGGAATCACGCCTTTATGATTTTTCCTTTTTTCTTTCACTCTTTTTCACACACTCCTCCCACATCTCGCATTTTTTTCTTTCCCCTCTGTGTCCATGTTTTCTTTGACCCAATGAAACTAAGTAATTGAAAGCCAAAAAAAAAAACAACATTTAATGATATAACATTGACTGAGTCCGAACAGACGGAAGTCACAGGTAGACACTCCCAACAAAAGGGAAAGGGTTTTCTATCTGTCACTCCTGTTTCAAACAACAAAGAATACTCAGCCGAGATTAAAAACCGAAAACAAATAATGGAACATCATCAAGGACATGGTGCAGGAGGAAAAAAAAAATGGACCAGAACATCCGAGGTCAGGTGTCTTCGAGACAAGCTCAGACTTCCCTATTGTTAAATGTTGATTAAAAACATGCATTGGCTAACAGATTTGATTTTTCACTCGGATATATACACAACAGCCTCCTCCAGACATGTCATCTGTGAAATAAGATGCTAATGTATATTGTCCTGCACAGCAATACACCTCTGCAGACTTGTTGAACTTGAATGAGAAGTAAATAAAATGATTCTATTTATATTCCCTTTGTGAATGGAGGGAGAAAAAAAAAAAATGTCTTGACTACTTGACTTTTTTTTTGTTTTTGTTTTTTTCTAGACAGCTCCTGTTGGCTGATGGGACTGATTGCGTGGTGCTCATTATGTCTGATGGCCCATGCCTCTTGTCTCCTCTCCTTCGCTTCGGCCTCTCCTCTATTAAGTGTGTGTGTGTGGGGGTGGTGGGAGGGTTGCACAGCATCAACACAATCAGCACTGCCCAAACACACAGCGTGCACCGAATATACAAGAGGTGCAAACACCATAACAATCAGCAATCAGCACTGATCATGATAATCACACGGAGAGTGCTACAAGATCCATGCTGCGCTTCCCCAGCTTGCCAAGAGTGGTTATTGTGTTGATAGGTCGGCGTGTGAAGAGAAGAAATAAATTTGTCCATAATTTGAGAGGTAAGAAAAGAAAATGCAACTTTCATTTAAAAGATTGAAAGAAAGAAAGTATGTTTTTCAATATGCAGGTTAGAATTTGCAGCAGAGATGACTTTCTCTTAGGATAATACTTTTTGAAATCTAAATGGAAGGAAACAATTTCTTCAGTATAATGGAAACTTTACCTCGTAAACTGAGAGGGTGCTTTTATGAAGAGATAACAAAGATGGATGGAGCAATATGTGTGAGAGGTTTAGGGGAACTGTGAAGACAATGGTACTGACAGAGCCATGCTTTTTTTCGCTCTTAAACACACTCACCATTAATTTTAGCCGTTTGAAAAGCTAGGACTGTTCTCTTCGTTGGACAGGTTTTACTTTAAGGAGCGTGTTATTGCAAAGAATTGACCAACAACCTACACGGTAGCAACTGTATGCAAGTATTAAAAAAATAAATAAATAAAATAAAAATACTGTATCATATCTGTAGTCCATGTATCATGTCATGTCAACAATGGTGCACTTCTAATCATGACTCTGTAGTATACCTTACATCGAGTATTCAGTTTGTTTCGCAAAACAAAACTTATTGAACCAGAGACTAACTACAAGGCTAGAAACACTACTTCTGAAAAGGAAAAAGATTTTCATGGGCTTTCATAGATTTTTCAGTGCATTAACCTTTTCTGGCCTGAACAAAAGCGAATTAGAAATATAATGCAAAGAAATTGTTCGAGAGAGAAGTACAGGGATTCCTCGTTACTTCGTGCTTCAATTCATGCAGCGTCAGTGCATCATGTTTTTTAATTTTTTTTTTTTAATATTCATCGAATTAAAAAAAAAAGGACCTGAAGAAATAATAGGGGAGGAAAGTTAAGGAAAATGCCGCAAAAACAACAAAACCCAAAAAACAAAAACAACCCAAAACCCCCCAACAAAACTACTTACATTTTTATGTAAGGTGCCCCTCTGAGTACATGCACACACACAGAGGTGCACCTCACATAAAAATGTATGTGTATGCATGTGTATTTATATTTAATTTACATTTTATGCGTTATTTTTGAATGTTTAATTGTAATTCTAAACATTTATAGCGTTGAATATGTATTTATTGATATTATATACAGATGTACATCTACGTATACGTCAGCCGGGGGGGTGGGGGTGGGTGGGTTTATCCTACTTCGCGGAATTCAACGGTCGCGGGGGGGGGGGGGGGGGGTCTTGGTCCCAATTAACCGCGGAAAGTGAGGGATCTCTGTATTGTAAACTTCCCATTCAAAAATCTACATATGTGTCTATTCAGTGTCTGTTGTACTCAAAAGTGGTACTGTGAACTGCCTCGATTAATTTTATTCATTCATAACCTTTGTTTAATTATTAATGAGTAAGAACAATGGGATACTTTTGTGGCAATTCAGATGTTAGTTCTTCTCCAGACATTTATAAGGAATTAATTAATGTTTTAAATTTTAGGTAAACACCATTGATTATACAGTAAATTAAAAAAATTATATATATATATATATATATATATATATATATATATATATATATATATATATATATATATATATATATATATATTCAGATGGATTTTTCTTTTTCTTGTACATGTCATGTGACAATTTGCTATGTCCATTCACGTTATAATTCTGTCGAACCAATAATGGAATACGATTGGCCTGAAAAAGAGCCTTTAACTTGTGATGCAGTCTATAGCAAGCTCCCTGGAGGTGTGAGCAAATAAACCATGCCTCTGGACCCACCAATATATCTGTTAGTCACTTGTGATTTGTTCGTGTTCCCTTAGCCATATATTTCTGTAACTGCTACTATGGTCAGAGAGATAGTGAGTACATGGCATCAAAAGAGGCCATCCTTCAACCCTTTACTGGCAGGACAGAAAGCCGCTTGCCACACTTGCTCCTTTGTCTTCCAGAATAAATGTCTCTGAGAAGGACGGAATCCGTTATATTGTGAATTGGGTGAGAAGAAGACTGCTAATTAACTGTTAACAGGGGGTGGGGGGTTGGGTGATAAAAAACTCAGTTTCTTTGTGTCAGTGATAAATCCTTGAGGCCAGTATACTTGCTACATGGCCTCTGATTATTTCAAGAGACAAATCAGTTCTTTGAAAATGTGCTAAGAATAACACTAATTCCTCTCAGGCTGAAAAGCTTCACTTTTTTTTTTCTCAATTCCAAGGTAGATGAAGTTTCTGCAATGATTTGTTTCATGAGGATAATAAACGCTTCAAAGCAAAAATAATTTGAATGTGTTTGTGTTTTTTTATTCAAATACGACTGAAGAGTAAACTTCATATTATGGTTCAAGATGAAGTGTAAAAGTCATAGTCAAGCTGTGTACTAAATGATTAAAGGTGGCCTCAGAACAGCTCAAGTGTGGGGCCGGTGGTGTAGTGGTTAGGGTGCTGCGGCTCATGATCTGGGGGTTGTGTATTCAAATCCCAGTTAGACCCCCACTGTGCTAAGACCCCTGCACAAGGTCTTAACCAAGTGTGCCTCTATTCACCCACAGCAGTATAAATGGGAACCAGTAAAAATATACAGTGGAGCCCCGGTACCCGAACTTAATTTGTTCCAGACGACTGTTCGGATTCCGATTTGGTCAAATTCCGAATCTGCTTTTCCCGTTACAAATAATGTAAATGGTCTTAATCCGTTCCGCCACCTTTTGAACAGAAGTTAACAGTACCGCAACTCATACCATAGGTCTGCAAATTAAGTGAAAAAATTATTGAATACAGTACACTATGTTATGGTCTGTGTTGTGAGAGACTCTGGTTGTGGTCTCTCTCTCTCTCTCTCTCTCACTCTCTCTCTCTGTGTGTGTGTGTGTGTGTGTGTGTGTGTGTGTGTGTGTGTGTGGTGCAGACGCTGCTAACGTCACAGGAGGGTGGCGCGCTAAACACACACACACACACACACACACACACACACACACACACACACACACACACACCTGATTCCACTTAATCACGCACTACAAAAGACGAGCAGAGTGCTCATCCCGGTGCTAGAAGATTGTCCCTCTTCCCCATAATCTCTCTGTCTCTCAGCTCCGTGCTCCACCAGTTCCCACTTTAGTTTGATTACCATGTTTCTCTGCAACTCTAACAGTGACTACGATTTCACTGTGATCTAGTGCCTTCCCTGTGAACAACAAAGCGCACCGGTTTTCATCTCCACTCTGTCTTGTGCATTTTTGGAGCTGAAAACGGGTCTTCCATAATAGCTTTAGGTAAATCAGCCAAAGGTATTTTTTTTCTCTTGCTACCGCTTTGCATGGATGACTCTTCTTCAGGATGTTCCTTTCTTCCCCAGAACAACGCACTTTATCAGGGTGATACATAGCATCAACAACTTCCGGAAGTCGTGTACTTTTCCTCCCTCTCGGTCCCTTTTTTTCTCGCGCGTTTCTTGAGATCGACTTCCAGTTTTTGTTTGGTGTCCGGGACGAAAAAATCCCGACATTTTTGGGCGAAGTCCGATTTGTTCGAACTCTAGAGCGTTCTGATTCCGAGGCTCCACTGTACTGGGAAGGTAACCTGCAATGGACTACCGTTCCATCCAGGAGGAGTTGTACTCCTGGTCGCTTCACACTATAGAAACCGGGGATAAGCACCTGTCCGATGAGTCACTATGGCTCGGGTGTAAAAGGCCAAAAAGCCCAAGCACAGATCAAAGGAAATTCATTCATTTGCAGAATTGCAGAATGGCTGGATCCCATAGGATTGCTGGAGTCTGGAGTATGTCTGAGCTGACACATAGGTTGAAGGCAGGATCCACTCTGAATAGCATACCAGACCATTGCAGGGCCAACACACACAACCATGCACACCCATGCCTAGGGGAAATTAGAACCGCCAATTGCAATTATGTGCATGTCTTTGACTTCTGAGAGAAAAACGAAGTACCAAGTGAAAACTCATGCATGTATGAGGATAGCATGCAAACCCATAGCTCTAACCATTAAAAGGCCTAGTCCCGAAAAGACCTCTGAGGGTGTGCTGAGGTATCTGGACCAAGCACTTTGCAGCATATTCTTTCATGTCTGTATGTTGCAAGGTGAAGTCTAAATCGATTTGAACCTGTTTGTTCAGTACATTAGCTTAATTCTAATTAAGGTCGTGGGAAGGCTGGCGCCCATCCCAGCCGACTCCAGGCAAGGGTAGAGTACACCCTGGACAGATCGACAGGCCACCACAGGGCGGAAACACACTGATGGTTATGTAGCCTACTCTTGTCAAAAGTCAGAAATGGTTCTTTTACATGAACCTCACACCATGGGCGGTTAGAGACATGGCTGGCCTATGATAACCCAGTTAGGTGCACTGGGGGCCAAACATCTTGCTACTGGTAGCTTGTTTTCTTCACATAGATGATCCTATTGCCATCTCTTCCCCACAAAAGTAACACCCAGCTGTCTATGTGATGTGACATTTATTATGCTCACATGCTCTTTGTCGGCACTTCATTGGTGGACGGGGTCAAACGCGCACTCTTACTGATCTACAGCTACAGTGCGTCATATGCAGCAATCTGCAATACATTGTGTGTTCTGACAACTTTATATCATTTAAAAATATTGAAATTTATGCTGTGCTCATCCTTTTTGGGGGTACATTGTTCCTTCTTCCCTTATATATTAACCTTATTTATTTGTATTAGCACTTTTTTTTTTTACACCAGCAGCATTATTTAGTGTTATTTATAAATATGAATATATGGGAAATAATTTGTATTTATTTTTGGTTGTGTAGCAGTCAAAATCAATTGAACTGGAATTACCTGAATTAGAGAACTAAACCTCCTGTCTTTTCAAGGTAAATAAACATCAATATACAGTTTCAGTTTTGGAAACTACATCAGAATTATTTGCTGTCAGCAAATATCCAAAAGCATATTTCTGGTCTGTTGCACAACAGAGGTTAGAAGAAAAATATACAGGGTATTATTAACTGGGACTGGGGCTGATTACTTCCTATCCCAGACTGTAGATTTCATGCAGCCTATTACTGACAGTGATACAACTGAATTATATCAATACATGTCAGTAACCATATGGGAAACGCAGGCACAGGAAAAATTAACATCAGCAATGTACATTATTCACTTCATCATAATCTTTTCTTCAAAATGCATTAAAAAAAAAGGGTTAAATTTAATAATGTTTTCTTTTCTCATTTGTCTTCCCCGTCTGGTCATCTATAATTTCCTCCAACCAGCCAGCTCAAACAAATAATGGATAACAACTGGGGAGCTTGAAGATTAAAAATAGTATTAAGATTCCTTTATCCTAATTTCATACACTTTTGAATAATCTAGAATGAAATATTGGTCATCTTCGATCAGCAGCATGAAGAAATAAAAAAGCACATTACAACAGCATACACAATACAGACAGTACACATGCACAATGCAATCCTCTTACTGTAGTGTTCCAAGAAAACAGAAAATTGTAAGTATTGTGTATGCTGTTCAATGTAAGTATTGACGTATGACGTTCATACTGTACTATACATCCATAAATACCATTACCGTATCTCATAAAACAGCCCTAAATCAATTATTATAAACATAACATTGTAAAATAATATCAAATATATCAAATCATATCAACATTAATTTCAAATAAATTAAATTCAAGCAAAATAATTTCAAATAGATAAATTTTAATCAAATTCACTCATCAAATATGAAATACAGTATCAAATATAATCTTTAACATTCTCTATGATGCGATCTTTCTGCTTGTAAATGGTTCCAATGGTTGACGGATGGTCACTTTACATGAAGCTGAGCAGTGTCACTTTACATTAAGCTTAAAACAGCCAATCAAGGCGTGCTTCAGACAAAGCGCGGGTTATACGGACTTCCGGTCTTTCAAGTGAGCAAGGGTGCCATTGAATACTTGTTTAGTACTCAGCCTGCACTAATGTGAATCACCAGCAGAGCGGAGAGTCCTCTTTCTTTTCTGGATTCGTGCCTTCATTCATTTTACAACTCTCTTTGCTTAACTGAGTATGCATGGTAGATTGTGCCGATCCGAGCAGATAGTTAATTCAGTCTTGGGAAAACCGGAAATTCGAGCATATGCCGGAAAACTTGCACCCATGTGAGTAGGCTTACGCTTCTGACCAACAATATTTGCTTAGTGTTACAAAAGTCCGCAAAACAGTGTAAACACAAAGATCACAGAGACGACTTCTTAACACAAGGGTAACAAGCAGTGAACTGGAAAGCAGCAGGGCATGTTCAGTCTGTTGTTTGTAAACAATGGACGCAGTGTCATTACGTCATTGCGTCATTATGTCAGCATACTACGTAGGTACGTCTCGTACTCAAAATTTGATTTTTTTTTTTTTTTTTGGAAAAACAAAACAAAACAAAAAACCTGTAAAATGGATGAACGTAAGTCGAGGAGCGTCTGTACTTGTTGGGGATATGGACCATTTACTGCATGTTGTCTTGTATGAAGGGGAGAGGAATAAACAACATATCTTTATAGCCACATTGCTTTCTCTAGCATATTTGGAAAAATGTAGCAGTGTGAACTATTAATATGTATGCACATTATCAACATAGAAGTGCAAATGAAAATGAAAATCTAAGTGAAAGATAGCGCGAGTGGAGAGAAGTGTGGTCAATGAGAGGGAGGCAAGGGTGTTCAAGAGTGATCCTCACAGCATGGGATATGAAGCTGTTCAGAAAACTGGGCTTAGTATGGATACTCCTGCACCTCTTCTATGATAGCAGGAGGGAAAACAGGCTGTGAGAGGGGTGGTTAGGGTCCATGATAATGCTGAAGTCTCTGTGGATGAGGTGCTGGTTAAAGAGCTCAGCAGGGATGGGAGCTGGGCACTGATGATCTTTCCAGCAGTGACAGCTTTTCTAAGACTTCAATGGAAGCTCTGCTTTCTCTCAAATGACACTAAAGACATATGTACTGTTGTATTTTCATTATAATTACAAAGTGAGTGCTACAGTCTGCTCAACTTCCTGGTTAGTTTACTTAATTACTGCAGCACTATATATATATATATATATATATATATATATATATATATATATATATATATATATATATATATATATATATATATATATATATATATATATATATATATATATATATATTACATTATTAGAATTAGCAATAATTTCTTACAGACTGTTTAAAGTGAGTTTTTTTTTTTTTTTTTCTCATCTATTCCCACTGCAGGGTGATCCATTAAGACCCATAGAAGCAAAGGTCTACAGGAGTCCCGTGGCATTCAGAATTTACTGTTTTTAGCACAGCAAAGCTCGAGGTTTATTAGACAAACTCTTGAGAAAAAGTCATTCCCATGGAAACTCGGCTTCTCTGGAACTCTATGAGGAGTGGGTGAGTCAGGATGCTAGGCTGCTGCATAATGACAGGAGAAACTGTCAAATGAGGTAAACTCATTTTGATTGACAGCAGTGTAAAAACATTCCAAGAGAGCATCACAGAGAAATTTAGCATGTAACTGCTGCTCATATTTTGCCTTTGTTAGTGCTATAGTTTACTTTGGGCCTGTGATATGTTGGCAAACTGGGTTTTATTCTGCCGTCACCCAGAGTCAAATGATTCTGGCTTCCCCGCAACTCTAATGAGATTAAGCGGTTTGGCAAATGAGTCAATAAATTATATATCCTACTCATTTGGTTAATTTGTACATAATCTATTGTAAATAAAACATAAATATAGCATTTTCAGATTTGCTCCATGTATTATGTTCGTAAAGGTTGTTTGGTAAAGTTTGCCAGTTGACTGTGCAGACCGTACAAGAGACTCAGAATAAACAGTACTGCTGGCTTTTAATGAAACTATTATAGGGTGTTTGCTCAAAACTGAGTTTTGGGGATCATTATAATTGTTACGGAATAAAGATAACAATTTATATATAAAAAACATGATATAATGACTAAATTTTATAACGTAGGCTTAAGATAACAGATCACCAGTCAACATTTATTTCCAGCTGTTTTCACTATCTTGGTTTATTTCTTTGTTTCTGTTCAGAGGTTGTGCCAATTTGAAATCCTAAAAATATTACAATAAATCAGAATTTTTTCAATAGCCTGTATATTAATGAATAATGAGTGCCATACTGTGATGACTAAATGATTGTAAAGTCACACAGATCTTTACATTTGTTTCTATGCAAAGATCATTACACTCGCTTATATAAGCTAATATATAAATGTTTTCCTTTTTAACCTGGAAAAGCTATGAGATAGTAATTCAGTGTACACACACACACACACACACACACACACACACACACACACACACACACACACACACACACACTCACCAGGAATGTGTCAAACACACAAAGCGAGTAGAGGAAAATATTTTTAGGGCTATTTTTCCCCACATATGAGCAATCAATGCAAGAGTGGTGCCAGGGGCACTTACTGTGAGATGCTGAAGAATTATAGCTGTAGAAGGTGAAATGGATTTTTAGACCTCGGTAACAACAGGAAGTAATAGGCAACAACTAGGAAAAAAAAAAAAAAATAGCAAAAAACAAACAAACAAACAAAACTAAAAAAAGGCAAAATAAATCAATAAATAGATAAAACATTGACAGCCTGTGTTAAAAATAACCCAAAAAAATATACAAAGGTTTTTATTTTTTTATTTATTTATTTATTTATTTTTTATTCTTAACAAACTGCTAGGAAAGATAAAGGTAAAGTCCATTGGGGTTTTTACACTCGAGCCATGACCTGCCATTCCTGCTAGGAAAGGTCTCATATAATTATTCCAAGTGCCAAGTGTGTTTAAACCGACTCATAAAAGCCACACAGATAATACATGTTATATGACGGCCGCATCATAATAACCATGATCAGTTTTGGTAATGGGAAAGTTATTTGATGTTTTCAACCATTGGATTTCCAAATGGAGGACATGGGGGGAAGTTGGTGACCTTGTAGACCCTTTATAAATATAGTAAATATGTTTTTTTGTTTTTTTTCCTCTCTCTTCATATTTCAGGTACAGCATGATTGTGCACTGAATTATGATCGTATGGCTTTTCCAAGGACCCCCCCCCCCAAAAAAAAAATAAATAAATAATAAATAATAATAAAATAAATAAAATAAAAATTCTTGCTTCAGAATCTCACTTTATGTTAAACTTCTTTGAGGCCAAACATATATACAATGTTATCTAACTTTTGATGTGATTCAGTAATTGTTTCTTATTAGCAGCATAGTGGCCTTGCTTTCTGCTCTGAGAAGCAGAAACTCTACATAAATACAAACACCGCATGGAAAAATCAATAGATGAGTGATCTCTGAAGGAGCAGACAGACTGGGCTCCAGGAAAAGGCACAGGGCCGCACTGCAGACAGCACCAAAGGCCAGGACATGCAGAGAGTGAGACGAATTGGAAATAGCCACAGGGCCTGTACTCAATAGACTGCCTGAAACCTATTGACCTCATTGCCTTGATTTTTTTTCAATGTCTTGCCTGAGGCGACAACTATTATTACCACAACAATAAACATTAACTGCAAGCTCAGCTGATTTATATATGTATCTGATTCTGGATCAAACATATACGACATGCCTGGCCAATTCACGTGTCATTCATTTTGTACATAATTTTTCCCCTTTATAACCCTGTGTCTGTCACATTTCATGGTTGGCATCTCGTACAGCTGTAATGTCAGGACCCATTAGTGTGGCATTCTGACGGCACAGGAAGATAGAAGCTTTGCTGACCAAATGTCATTGTATCACATGCTCAGTATCACTGTTTGATGTCAAAGACCATTCTGCTTCCTTTGTACACAGTCTGCTCCAAATCTCCACATGAATACACACTGATATTGATACACTATGTATGATAATGCTGTTACTCTCAAATCAGAAACCCAAGTCAGTGTGCCTCATGCATCTCCACAGGCATTGCAGACAGGTGGGGAGGCAATTCTGGAGAGACAGTGGCTTTTAGATTACATTCATTATTCTCTGGGGTTAGCTGTTCTAGTCTGAGAACTAGAAGCCCAGGCTTTAAATGTGAGCCAAGCTCAGCTGCTATTGGTCAGCGTGAGGGCTCAACGCATGCTTCGGCCCATAATATTCAAGGTGATCCCTTCATAATTTCTTACTTGCAGACCGACAGCTCTCCCCTTGAATATTTGATAATTAGGTAAAGCCATCAGGTAGACAATTTCATTTTCAATTAAAACTCCTAGTCCCCTTGTGACCTCGAGAATAACAAGGGATTGCTCTATATAGATCAGTGTTCAGCATGGACATTTCAGGTGCCATTTAAAAATACATTTTAATTTAAAGCTGAACCCCCTCAGCATCTAATCGTAATGCACATTCACCTTCATAAAGACTGAAGGCATACCATGAGGTAGTCTGGGGTAAATGTTAATGTAATTACTGAAGCTGACCCAATTAACTCAGGGGATATGACTAGATGCCATCTGAATGACATATTTATGATAATATATTGTGCGGCATTCTTGCAAAAACAGGCTGTAAATTTGAGTGGCTCGTGAGAGTATATGGCATTCCGATAAGCTAGCAATATGCAGACTTTATATTAATGCACTATAGCATGATGGGCTTTATATCTTGAGCATTATATATACAGGTATCCCTTGCTACTTCGTACTTCAATAATTGAATTAAAGAATGAGGAAATTCAGGAAGAACAGGGGAAAAAAAGTTCAGAAAAATACAGCAAAACAAGGCCAATTATGCAAAAAAACCCAAACAAACAAAAACAACCCAGAAACCTCGAACAAAACTACTTACATTTTTACGTGAGATGCGCATCTGTGTGCGCGTGCGTCTGTACATGTGTGTATTTATATTTTATTTACATATTATGTGTTATGTTTGAATGTTTGTTATTATAATCATTTAAAGCGTTGAATATGTATTTATTGATATTATATACACATATACATGTACTGTATATATGCATCTATTGATATTATATACACATATACATGTACTGTATATATGTATTTATTGATATTATATACACATATACATGTACTGTATATATGTATCTATTGATATTATATACATATATACATGTACTGTATATATGTATTTATTGATATTATATACACATATACATGTACTGTATATATGTATCTATTGATATTATATACATATATACATGTACTGTATATCTGTATCTATTGATATTATATACATATATACATGTACTGTATATATGTATTTATTGATATTATATACACATATACATGTACTGTATGTACAGTATATGTCAGTCGGGGGGGCGGAGGTATGGATTGATCCTACTTCATGGAATTCGGCAGTCGCAGGGGGATCTCGATCCCAATTAACTGCGGAAAGTGAGGGATCCCTGTACATACACACAAAAACTTTGTCGACGTAATAATCGCCCTACTCAAATACCACCCTCCCCCCCCATGGTGTTTTTTAAATGTGAAATGTGTCCAAATGCACCATTCAAAAATTCAAACGCATTATTGAAACAGTCAAACAATGTGCGAGTTGCTCTCTCATTGGCTGTCTCCCGACATCCTGCCCCGCTGGCCTCCCATTGGCCAGGAGGGAGCTGAACTGTACCCATACTTCCTGTACCCATATTTCCTGTTTGTCACATGTGTGAAGGAGAGTTGAACAGGACTGTTGACTTGTGAGTTTTTTTGAGATTGATCATTGCAGCGTTATATTTCGTTATCCATCATGGACCCCAAGAAAGTGATTTCCGGTGACACAGAAAAGAAGAAGCGGGGTCCATTATCTATCGAAGTGAAGCAGGAGATAATAAAAAAATATGAAAGTGGGATGCGGTTGAGCATAATCGCAAAGGAATACAGCCGGAACCCCACTACAATCAGGACGATATTGAAGCAGAAGGAGACCTTAAAAGCGGAGATACAGTGACGGAGGCGATTATTTCAGAAAAAGCAACCGCCATATTTAAGGACCTCGTGAAGGAGGGTGTGGGGGTGGGGGTGAGGGTTCTTCAGACCAGTAACCCCCGAACTTTAAAGAGTTGCATGGGTGGTTCGAGAGATTAAAAAAAAAAAAGTAAATAATTTTCTTTTG